>JAYDZG010000004.1:22549650-22560999 GCA_034509265.1 Microcambeva bendego | reverse complement strand
AAACCTTCCTGTGAATAATTCAGTGCTTTAACCACTAAGCTTCCACTCTCCCAGAAAATCGACTCAGCTTGTAAGTTTTGTAAAGTGCTATCAAATGTATTTTATTTGTTTGTTTAAAAGAGAAATGAATTTAATTTCTTGTGACGAGAAATGTACCTACCTCAAACTAAACTAGTTGTGTATAGATGATTCATACTCTGTACACATCTGGTTTTACGTAGCACGGAGCTAAGGCTCCTTCAGAAATGTTCTGATGTCACTGCTGTTCCTGAGTGTGTACAGAATGGACATGATGAGGAGTACAGGACCACGATCTATGGTTTAGTAGAGCGGTTTGGTAGAAGTTGTAAAAATGATCTGCTCAGCAGAGCCAAAACTGTGGTGGACTTGACCTGAGAGGTCTGAATCCTAACTGACTGTTTCTATCCTGCGTGAGAAGGTGGACGTGATGGACCTATAAGTACAGGGGTAGCTCAGTGGTCCTGGGTTTGAATCCCAGGGGAAGGTCGGGTCCTGTCTGTGTGCATGTTCTCCTAATTTCTATGACAGTTGTGGTGCCCTCCCACAGTACAGAGACTAGAAGTGAGGTTAACTGTAATAAGGAGATGTACAGGTCATTCATACCTGCTGTAACAAAACCAGAGCTGAGATTCTGAACTTCTCGGTTCAAGACTTGGTTGTCCCACCTATACGCCATCTAATGGGCATAATTGGCAGAACGTACCGGGCAGGGTGAGTGAGCCATGTGGGTGGGGTCTTCAAATGAGGTTTAGAGGCCCTGTATGGTGCCTGTATGGATGAAAACGGGTTGTGTTGAGGGCTGTGTCTGTGTCTGAGGAGGCGTGAACAGCAATACACTACCTCGCCTGCAAACCAGGAATCCACCAACAGCATAAGACGAACTGACTATGCTTAATCGAGAGAAAAATGACAAATAAAAGATAAAATAAATGAGATAACTAAAACTGCTATACCACAGCATACCAGGATGTGAGGACAAATGTTTGTGTAGCAATAAAATATGTATTTTATATTGTGTATGTGATGTGTCACTTTAATCCTACAACCCTACATAATTTAAAACTTTGTCTCTCTCTGTTCATGTATCTGTCTGTCGGTCTATAAATATGTCCCTCCATCCATGAAACAACAGACCAAAGAAATTCAAGATCCTTCAGATGTAAAGCAAGATGGCCTGGGTGGCATTAAGCTGAACCTGATTGCTTGTCTTTATTTCAGAAGAATTGTCTCAGATCTGGTCATGGTTGTACCCTGCGCCATAAGATTTGACAATTATAGAAAACTTAAACAGACATAACAGACACAAAGAGAACATGCCAAACTCTGCTTTGACTGGAGCCACAGTACCGTGCACACATTGACACTGATACCAGCAATACACTCAAACACACACACACAAATATGATACACTGATACCAGCAATACTCAAACACACACACACAAATACATAATGATAATACACAAATACTGCATGTTCAAAGACTTTCACAGCATGATGGTTTTTTTTCTTTAATAAAAAAAAGTCAAAGTAAGAAAAGACCTCCAGCACTGAGACGTATTGAGCCTTGAGGTCTAAGAGGTGAGAAACAGTTCCGGTGTTTCGATTCCACCAAACCTTAGACGCACAAATCAATGTTTATTCATGCCGAGCAAACATTAAGAGCCATCACCGAATTCATCTGAGAGATAAGCTCAACAGCCTTAATTTATCACACAGTATTAATACATCGTATTATGAAGCTCATGTATCAAAACACCTCGCTGTTCACTAGTGATACACCTCCATGAAAATAGCATTCATATTTCAGGTAAAAGATACCGCCCAACTAAGTTATAAGGAAATAATAGAATAAACAAGACACAGGTGAAAACACCCCATACCACAACGTTGAGGCCTGTTTTCACTTTAGCACATTTTTTGTGGTCTGGGTCATATTACCGGAGGCAGGGTCATGGGCGGCCAGGACTCATGATGCATGTATGGACCGATCCAGCAGACGATCTACTGTTTTTCCTTGCCACAGTCGCCCTTGGCTAGCTCAACAGGGGGGTTTTGGTCTGGCCATCGTAAACTCAGTAAAGCTGATTTGTGACAATTGACTTGACTTGAAGGTGCTCGTAATGGTATACAGATGTTCCTAATAAAACGCTCTGTGATTGTTATCGTAGTATAGAACAAATAAAGTCTTGGAAATGTTGCCATATGAGATAAGGCAATATAAGTTGTAGCCTAGCAGTTGGTACTGGACTGGTAATTTAAAAGGGACTGGTTCGAGCCTCACCAATGTCAGGTTGCCACGGCTGGGCCCTTGTGCAAGGCCCTCGGCTCTTAACTGCATAGACCGTATACTGTCTCGGTACTGTACGTCACTTTTAATAAAAGTGTCAGTGCTGAAAAAGAGCAATGAGCTCGTGATCCATTTCAAAACCATGGCCATTGGTATCAGGGTGTGACCATTACCTCGTTTCCAACAGGTTCTGCAAGATTTTGAAGTGCGCCTGTGGGTATTTGGGTACAAATGTTAATGTGTGGCTGGTTATCTATGTTCTAATTCATCCCTCATGAATTTAATGACACACGAGCTCTGAGCAGGCCATACCAGCTTCATAAAACACAATCTGAGTTCCTAACATATGACCCTAAAAAGATAAGGCACCAGAATTTATGGCCCCGAAACATAGGACCCTATACATAATGGGAACTTTAGACCTTGACAACAAAGCAGTCTGGTAATATTTAACTCTGGGAGCTTCAGGAACTGGGAACATAGGGCATTAAGAATATATAGTGGTGTGTGGGTTTGTAAATTTGTTAATGTTGAATGCCGACGCTGCTTCTTCCATTTATCAACATGAATCTAGAATAAAGAAATAAACTACAGTGACTTTTGTTCTGTGGTTAATTGAGTCTGACGTGTCTACCAGTATTAGCGAGTTGAGAGATGGAAGGACTCAGTAGGAGGTAAAACTCCACCATCAGCACTGATACAGTCACGACCAACCCCTGAACATCTCTACCGGGAGCATATCTCCCCCAGCATGCCTTGCTCTAGACAAGCCAGCACAGCATGATGCAATTAGCCAGCCAGTGATCCTGGAAGACTCTGGAGAGCAATCATGAGCACACCAGCCGTGTTGGTGGTGCGCGGTAATTAATCAGGGCTTGAGCCACACGACTCCGGTCTCCACTGATCAGCTTCTCTTCATGTCGTTCCGAACGGACCTTTCTGGCTCTCCATCTCTCTCCCTTCCACCTTCAGCGATGCTGGAGGAGGTCCGAGGGGACGAGACGCAGACAGCACAGGGTTTCCATCGCCGCCGACCCGAGGGACTCGAACATCACACGGGAGAGCAGATTTAATGATAACCAGGGAAAAGTCCTGGTGACCTTTCACTCAGCTATGTACAACAGACAAAGCAAGCAAGATTTAAACACACACACACACACACAAACACACACACACTCAGCTGTGGCTGCTCAGAACAGGTGGACAGAGAAGAGGCTTTGGAACTTACACACAGGATTAAACACAGTACCCAAGTTGTATTCGAGCAGTCGTAGCCTAGTGGGCAGAGCTTTGGGTTACCAATTGATCGGTTGACGGTCCCAGCCACTGTTGGACCCTTGAGCAATTCCCTTAACCCTGTCTGATCCAGGAACGCTGTACAATAGCTGAACCTGTGATAGATTGCCACCCGTCTTTTTAGTGTAGGCTAAACAGAATGTGAATGTTATAAAAAAAAAAGTTTAGTAGGTTTCATTCCTTCAACTTAATGAACTTAATAAAGCACAAACAGTGCATGGAGTCTGTTAGGAGCAAAAGGAAACTGCAATACCCCGTGGAGAACGAACCCAGATCCCTCGGATCCGACGGTGTGCGGATGTGCTTCACTGTCTACACTATGAGCAGCTGATTTCTCTTGGACAAGTTGACTTGTTCCTCCAGCGGGGCTATAACACAAAAGACTATTGATAGAGAGATGAGATTCATATTCATGCAGGAGAGGAATTCCAGAGAGAGCAGTGGCGTGCCAGTCTCTGCCCTCGTACATTCTTCAGCAAGGGTTATCACCACAGCGCTGTGGGACAGATCAATAGCCTTTACAAACATTTCGGCAGACAGCATCTCCTCGTTTTTTAATGATGTTAGGCATGATAGAGGGCAAGAACCTTGGAATCGACTGTGTAGCAACATCTTACAAACTTGCAGGTAGCAGTTTTATAATCACTATTTGTTTTCCTTTAGTCGCCACTGTGAATTGTGACCCGAATGCCCATCCTGACACAACCCTCCCTATTTATCTGGGCTTTGGACCAGCACTACAATGCACTGGTTAGGCTAGTTTCTAGGTACCTATAGGACGATTCAGTGTCTCTAATTCACCTGGCTGCCACATGAATCGAATCGCTAAACAAGCAGCAAATTCTAAATACCCTAAAGTGTATAATGTTTAAAACATTTATTTTGAAGCTAGCAACGTCACGCTGAATGACTTGTACATAAACTTAATTAAAACTTAATGTACATTACACTGTAGCTTAAACTTTGTCATGCTAATTCTCAACTGCTCATAGCCAACATTTGCAGAGACTTTCCCCGAGACATTAAATCACTCAAAGACACTCAAAACCCTTTCTCAAACCTTTTCAGGCCCACCCTTCAGTGTTCTTATCCAGGTAATTGTGCCTAAAAGGGAAGTGGATATTGGTGCTGGCTGCTGAAATATTGTCTGCCGTCTTATTAATGATTTGTGTATTGTTGCAAAAGCTTTACATTTACACTTTAAGCATTTTAGCAGAACCTTTAATCCAAACTGATTTACAGTACTGTGAAAGTATATTGAGGGTTAAGGGCGTTGTTCAAGGGACCAACAGTAGCAGCCATTGACCTTTAGATTAACAGTCCAATAACTTAACAACTATGCTACAACTGTACTGTAGAAACACTTGATTATATTGAACAAGATCCATTTGTGCTATTATTTAAAGTTAAGACATTTAAATCTGGGTGTTTTGTGCCTGCAAGTTTTAATTTGGGCAAGCAAGCATCTTAAAGAAAATCCCACACTTAATCATGATAACAATAAAGCTTTCAGATCAAAAAATAAAAAAGCCGACCTATACCCACGGATCCTGCTAATGCTTTCAGTCAAAGCAGCTTTAACCATCCACCTGTTTACACTGGGGCTGTTGACAGTACACAGAGGTATGAACCCATGTCAAACACAAGTTCGAACCCGGAAACTTGGAGCTGCAAGGCACCCACCACTGTGCCTAATTCAGCACCTAATTGTACCACGTTGTGTGGATTGTATAAAAAAAACATTAAGCTGGTTTAGTTAACATAGTGAAAGGATAACTTTTAAAACTCTTATTTGTTAGACACGGATTACAGAAGTGTCAGTCACAAAGATCTCTGTATGGTTGGTGGTTCGACAGGGCCCGACCAAAGAAACATGCTTGGAGTCTTGTACCTTAGATGCCCCCCGTACGGAAAAGTAGAAAATGTGATCAAACAAATGATTCTTATCGTGTTTTATATGATAAAACAGCAGAAGAGCACAGGACTGTGCACTAGGCCCCTATAGTGAGGAGGTGGTTCAGCAGTGTGTGTGTGTGTGTGTGTGTGTGTGTGTGTGTGAGTGTGTGTGAAGCTCACATACAATAGAACATCCGTTATCACTCTTGAGCTTAGGTGTTACAGTCACACCTTCTATAGTGTTTAAAAACCAAGCAAACAACTTTGCAATCTTAGACAAACCGTAGCATTATGATAGGCAATACTCAGAGATGGTAATAATAGCCCTGTAACAGAATGCCCCTTTTGCCACAATTGCCATAATTCTGCCTCTGAAAGCAACATCAGCACTAAGCATCAGGAAATTCAAGAGACGCCATCCCAAAGAGCTACACACACGCCCAAAAAGGTGAAAGCATTTAGTAGATTAGGGTGGTTCAGACAGACAGGCAGACAGACTGATGAACAGACAGACAGCTAGTTAGTTAGTTAGTTAGATAGTTAGATTGTATGTTATAGGAGAATTTAAACACTTTCCTGTAAGCCTTATGGTGGAATCTGAGTTCACCAAAAAGAGTTTTAACGCCATGTTTAACGCATATGCGTGTCATGGAAAAAAAAAAATCCACTTCTAAATCATCAGATGCTCTACTTCTACTTCTACCAACATGTACTTGTTTAAAAGAGAGGGCGAGGGTGCTTTTATTTTAATGGACCTGGTTTTGAAAAGGAATATCCAGTGTCCCCAACATTTTGGTCATACGGTGTTTTTCATGCATGTTTAGCTATTGCTTTGAGCAAAGCACCTTACGTCACTCACCAGCAGTCGTTACTGTTTACAGTAGCACTAGTAATAGAACACAGTCACTCCATTCCAAGCCACTACGATTCCCACACAGGTTCAATGGCCGCTGGGACCCAAACACCTCGGTAACACTAAACCACTCAGTCCTGTCTGGCTTCAGAGGTTTGTGCAGTTTTCTTATTTGTGTTTAAGAGAAAACACCTTTTGTGTGACTAAAAATGTGTTGCGCACAAGCCAAGTGTCTGATTATTGACCTGTACACACCTCGGGATGTGTGAGGATAATGATACCAATCCCATGCTGGTTTTGGTTAAACAGTAACTCAAACCGACATCTAAGGAAGGTCAATGAGTTAATAAAATCTATGAAATGCCACATGGTGCTGTTTTAAAAGTCTTTAAAAGGTGTGAAGATAAAACTTCATGTATTCATTAATTCAGCTTTAATAAAAAACATTCTTTTCATGATCTCAGTGGGTCCAGGGTGTAATCTACAAATTGTAATCTATTAAACATCAGCGCTGATGTTTCACTAAATGGAGACCAAGCTAAATGGAGACCATCCTGCTGCTTATTAAATCCCCAGTTAAACAATAAATGGCTCGGTAAGTTTATCATATACACACTGTCATGACTTTCCTTTGCAATTTCAACCTTAAAAGGAAATCTGGACTAGTGAGCAGTCTTATTGTGCATCGATTATTAGATTAACATAATGCAAAGATAAAGTGGACCTTTTGTTATTTCAGAGAACTATCTCTTATGCAAACTTTAACTCGGCTATATGAGATGGTGGATCATCAGATAAGGATGAGTCTAGGTTTTTCTCCATTTATCTTCTTCCTGTTTTATCAGATAAAACCTTACAAAACTAAAAGAGGGCAAAGGTAGGATTACAGCCATGATCAGCAAAACACAATGACAGGTGGTGGTTTGGTGCTTAGAGGTGGAGGATACAGGACTACTGATAACTTGAGTACAGAGTTAAGCTCGGAGCTCGTTTATCAGTTTCATGACTGTTCATCTCTCATCTGCGATACCATATGATATAAAATCATGATACTAAATGGCACCCAAATTTTTATTTTTAAGAACCATTCAATTATTAATAATGCATAAGCTGCTCCTGTTAGAAAACCCACACAGACTCAGGAGATAGAACCCAAGGCCCGGTTGCTGTGAGGCGACAGTGCAATTCACTGAGGCACCATGCCGGTATGGCAAGCCATCTGCATACAGGCAATGTGGCCGGAGTACTTTCTATCTGGTTTGCATGTTCTCCTTGTGTTGGCATGAGTTTCCTTCATAAGACATGCAGTCAGGTTAACTGGATCTATTAAAAATGGACCCAAGTGTGAGAGTCTGCAATGTGATTGACTGTCCCTCACTCGGTCCAGGATAAATCGATGGCAATAGACAGTGAATGAATGTTTGGTTTAAAATATATCATTACTCTTTATGTTCGATGTTGGAGTTAATTTTATCAATCAACAAATTCTCAATATACCGAGCCTTAAAACAATCTTGGCCCTTCTTCGCTGTATCCTCCTATAGTTCAGCACATAGGAAGCGAACAAAACCGTACAAGTGGCAAGAAAAGAACAATCCACTTATTCCATCCACGCTTTCGATTCACACACGTACACACAGAGCTCTGTGTCGAAGGGTTATAGGGTCCACAAGAGCAGATTGTATGGGCGAGTGCGAAACAAGGTCAGCACTTCTTCAGCACAAGCAATGAACGAACTGAGATAGACGGAGAACGTGACCGACTTGGTCCTGATTTATGGACGTGATGACAATGCACAAACCTACAATGGAGGCCAGAAGTCACTGCTAGACCGGCTTCTATTCTGCATTCTTCTTGATTTAAAATGTTTTATTACAATTCATATAACCAGCAGAACATTTAAGTGAGAATTCAGATCTTTGAAAAAACTGTAGTCGTGCTTAGTATTGCGAGTGTATATACACTCCTGATCAAAAAAAGGACCAGTTCAAAAAATCACAAGAATTTGCATTTTGCACTTAAGGTTTTAAGCAGAGCTTCACAAAGCTAAAAGAAGAAACAGGAGCAAGAGACAAAAGACTTTGAGCAGGCGATTTATTGAATATAATTATTTAACTGATTTAGGCTGTTCATCAGCTCATCAAAAGCTCAAAAAATCGAAATCAAAGTGTCAAAAAAGCACTCATCAATGAGTAGCTCCACAATTCTTCTTGATCACTTCAAACAATCGTTTAGGCTTGATGCAGGTGTTTCCAGGAGGCTAGTGGGAACGTTGCTCCACGTGTTACCACACAGATGAGTACTAAGTCATGATGGTTTTTTTGCCGTCCCTGCACAACCTAAAGCTCCAGGGTTCCATTGAAGGAAATCATGATGGATATCCTTCCCATGATGGATTTCCTCCCCTCGCAGATTTACATTTTCAGCATTTATCAGACGCCTTTATCCAAAGTGACTTACAGTACAGTATACAGTCTGAGCAATTAGGGTTGAGGGCCTCGCTCAAGGGCAACAGCAGCAACCTGGCAGTAGTGAGGTTTAAACTGCCAACCTGCAGAGTACCAGTCCAGTACCTGTGGATTACTAGTCCAGTACCTTAACCACTAGGCTACAGCTGAGCCATAGGATCTCTTAAAAAATGCAAAATAACCTTCTTACTGTGTCCAACCTAAGCAGCGATGGCACCTTGTGCGAGGCCTTTCTTTTGCAGCTCAACAGTCCTACCATGTTCAGTCAGTCAGCTTTTTGCTTTTGCCATCAGGAGCTCTTGAGAGTGTGAATACTCGACAGAAAATGACATGGAATCCAATTTTTTTGCAGAATTTGGCTTTGACTGCTGACAAAAGCATGTTTGTGTGTAAATGCAGTTGTCAATAAATTATCCACTAAAGTCTCTTGCTGCGCCCATATTTCTGTTTGCATTGTGAAGCTCTACTTAGAATCTTCTTAAGATCATGAAAAGTGCAAAAAGCAAATTCTGCTACTAACTGGTCTTAGGATTTGGATCAAGAGTCATTATTCCTGATCAGGAACCATCATAAGTCAAAGGTATCCCCAGATGTAGACCTTCTAAAGTGTGATCAGTGTGTCTCTCTGATGTGTCTAAAGGGGTGAATCTACACATCCTGTTGGAGATCCTGTACAGTTCCTAAAGAGGCGAACCTGTCCATCAAATGACTAAGTGAAATATTTGTAGGCACCCTAAACAATACAAGCTTTACAGTTTTTTCAGCTCGCCCTCTTATTCACAGGTCTTCAAAAAGTAAATTGCACCACCATAATAGCAAGTCCTTGACTGAAGTGATAAGGCACACCAGTAGGGTCCCTAAGAAAAGTGCCTGAGAATGGTCACTCTTAGTCTCCCTAAACCAAAGCACTCCACTGTTCCCTAATTAAAAAACATATAATCCATCACTAAAGCTAAACCCACTTCTCTCTAATCAAGGACACCATTGATTCCCAAAAGTAAAGAAACCCCATGTTCCATAAAGAGGCTGTTCCATAAATTCAGATCTGTGAGAAATGCTATGAGACCCACTAGTAAAAACACCCATGACACACCATACGAATGTAAGCTACTTAAAGAAAATGCTGAGTAGTTTCTTTAAAGGAGAGACATCTACTCTCCTGGCAAAATGCACCTATAGCCAACACAGTTTCAGGTGTGGCTAATTTAATACCAAAAGAAACTCCTTCATGTCAAATATTTGTGAAAAAACTGGACCAATTACATGACTGGTTTTGTAACCAGTAAAAGAAATGTATAAATAAGAAAAGAATAATCTAGGGGATCTAAGTATAAAGACTGTTATGTTACCCATCCAGTTTTCCTTTGTCTTTATTTTACAAACGTTCTTAAGCTCTGGCATTACTCTGGCATTACTAAAAATAGCCAAGCCTGACTGTTCCTCCTCAGTAAGGTGTGTCTGTAGGTGTTTCTGATTTGGTTCCAGCAGAATCACTGCAGTTAAATTGTTTATAATAATGATAGAAGTTTATGAAAGTTTAATCAGATAGAACATGTAATCTAAGTATATAGCTAGTGTGCTTTCCTAAATTCGGATCACTTGTTCCTGCCTCCTGCTTCGGGCTCTAGTGTGAGTGCACAGTTCACTTCTGACCCACTACGTGCAGTTTACAACTCACACGTAACACACCTGATCTGACTATTAACACTCCTGAGCACCTTGATTAGCTGGATCAGGTGTGGTAGGTAGATGTATGGTGGAAATGCCCTCTTTAGGTATTTGGACAGAAAATGGGTGGGGATCTGCATACGTGACAGGTCTGAAGGTGCTTATGTTGGCAAATGATTTTATATGTTATAAAAATGCCATGAAGGTTATATGGGATTAAATAAATGGATGAATAATTGAACAAACGAATGAATAGATATTATAATATTATAATGTTAAAATAGCACAAGTACGTGTAATGACAGCTAAATATTTTTAAACATTTTTTCATCAATAGCAGTAACAATGAAAACATAATAAGAAGCCCAACCAGTCCCAGTATTAAGAGTGGATGATTATCATTATAATTATATCAGGAAAAAATACAATATTAAAAATTAGCCAACACATATTCATTGAAGCAGTTTTCTTAAATTTCTTTCCTCCAAAATAGTTTCACAGTGAGCGATGCATTTTTCTGAGAGTTCTGGCATTCTGCAAATGGCCAATAGGATGCTTGAATAGTTTAAAAAATAAAACCTTGTCTGGACAACTCTAGGGGAAAACACTTAATCTAAAACCATAGTTGTATTAGTATATTATTATTAACCTGTCAGCAATGTTGTATTGGGGACCATAAGTGCCAAAATGCACCACAGTGGTCAGTTTAAGATCAACACAATCATAAAGACAAAAAAGACTAAAAAAGCAAAACACTAAGATGATATGAGATGATGATGATGATCCGATCAGTCGCAGCCGACTCTCGGTCACTTGATGGATCATCGATCCATGAAGTATTTCGGCAATGATAGTGGAG
>JAYDZG010000004.1:22143818-22158739 GCA_034509265.1 Microcambeva bendego | reverse complement strand
CATGTTCTTGGGTAAAGATTTCTGGAAATCTCAGTCCATAAGGTGGTAATTTTGAAAACTTATTTTGAATGAGTGAATAAATAAATACACAATGCTGGTAACCCTTGTTAAATGTGGAACAGAAGGCTTGATGAGGCTTCAGGGGGTGTGCTTCAAAAAATCATTGTGACACACAATGCATCATAAAATCCAGGCTAAAGCTAGTATGCAAGGAGGAATCCACACAATGCAGCTTGGAGTTACAGTTTTCTTAGTTTTCTTACCTCATATAAGGTGGAAAGACGTGTTATGGTGGTTACCAGTGAAGAGAGCGTGGAATTTTAGAAATACATTGTCTGCCTTTAAGGTGATGCCTAGTCCCAGGAATTTATTTCAGCAAGATTTTGCACAGAGTGCTTGACTGGCATGCCTGCAGTCCATTTGAAAACATGTGATCTATCATGGAGACTGCAACTCTGCAACTATTGTGTGTGTGTGTGTGTGTGTGTGTGTGTGTGTGTGTGTGTGTGTGTGTGTGTGTGTGTGTTAAAACAGGCATGTCGATATGGTCATGTGCAGCATTTGGAGCATTTGCTGTTTTATGGAGCAGACATGCGTGTTCAGAATGCCTCTGGGAACACGGCCCTCCACATCTGTGCCCTCTACAAACAGGTGAGCCCTCGACTTTCCACACACATAGAGTGGCTTGGTTGGATTTACTGGACCAGTTTAACCACAAAAATAATTTGTTTTGACAGAGATAACCCTTGTTCATCCCTAATAAATCTGATCAAGTCCCCCGTAACCTTATCATACACAAAGCTCAAAGTCATTTCCTCCGGCCTCAGTCTACCTGGAACTTATTGCTTTATCCGTGGCTCCGTTACACTTTGAGGAGATACTTAAGTGACCTGTGGGGGGTGATGGATCAAGTGGCAGAATTGCATTTTTAAAATAGAGCTCCTTAGAATTCTGTATTGACACAGAAATCCTGCTGCCCTGTATACTTGTCTCGAGTAAGTGCATCGAGACTAATATATCTGTGCACCAGTATGGAGCTGGTGATATAGCTATTAATAGTATTTATAATTAGCTTTAGCATTAGCCCTTGCAGTCTTGTTGAACAGCTTTATTATCAGTGCTTAATAAAACTGCGTAATGGGTAAAGAAGTAAGGGTTAATGAATTGCTGTGGAGTGATTTGTTAAGCTGATAGCATTAATGCTAGCTTGATTGATAAAGTTGTCATTAGCTTCAGCATTAGCACTGACAGTGTAAATAAAAAGGCAGCAGATTGTTAGCGTTCGCAGTTTAAGAGCAGCCAGAGATTCACCCTTCTGTTTCATCTACAGGGATCCAGCATGGCCTCCACACACATTCAACACGTTCTCTCGTCACACGGGCTTTATTTAAGCGGCTTAATAAAACACTAATCAAGTGGATTCATTTTTATTCGTGTTACTCTGAGGGCAAACAGAATGTAACCGTTTTATGCTGGTCAGGTTATTGGTGGGTGACAAAATCTTGAAGAACATTTTTCCTGAAAGTTCTTTCATTCGTCCGTTCACTGCTTACACTGGTCAGGGTCCCGGTGGGTCTGATTCTTTGTGCAAAAACAGGAAACACTGGACAGGTCACCAGTCCATCACAGGGCATCAACCCAAACACACACAGAGAGTCGTTTTATGTAGCTCCACTTTATCTCACTATGCATGACTTACCTACAGGGAGAACATGCAAACTGCACACGGAAAGAACCAGGGCCACCCACTCAAGAAATAAAACCCAGGCTCTTCTGGCTTTGAGGCAAAAGCTTTCTCCACTGAGCCACCATACTACCATGTATTGCATGTTGTAGACCTAAATGTTTCTATTTTGATCCATGAAAAAGTATGTTCTATTAATTCACTGGCAGAACTGCAATGAAATGTGGTTTTAAACCTTTGACCTGATTGTAATTTGAGGATTTTTTATTAATGTTGATGTAAATTTCATTAATGTTGGTCTGGGTTTCTATCATTTCCTCTCTTTTCTAAGATGATACCACATAAGTGGTCACATGACACTTTACATGACCCTCAGAGCGACTTTATAAGGTCCAAAATTTACCATTGACATCAGGATGTAGCGGGAGGATCATACATGCATACATTTGCAAACAATACTAGTGGAAATATATATGTTATATGTAATCTTTTCGTCTCCATGTCAACAAGGAGCGGTAGTGATGCCAACTTTATTCACGTGCTCAGAGGAATCAAAAGAAACATGTAGAAATGCAATTACTGTTCGTATAAAGACGTTTAGCAGCAGTGAAACTAGTATTAGCGCTGAGGTAGGAGGAACGTTGTGTGTGTGGTGCGGTGCTTTTGTGGTGAGCTATTCCGTGGGTGGGTTGCTGAATCCAGCTGGATGGAGTGGGCTGGAGTGTTACAAAGCCATGTATCTCCCTCCATCTAACTATATCTTACTAACACAAACACATCCACGTACCACACAAACGCTTCCAATCTGAGAGTCTGAGATTATTTTCGCTGGTGATTTGCTGAAGTCTTATTTAAACAGGTGAGCTTTACTTATATATAAATGTATTCTGTACATTAAAAAAAATGTGTGCATTTATATATGGCATTTGTATATTTATATACTTCGATATGCATGTATTTTGTTTTAGCGGTTCAGGTCTCATTTTATGTTGTGTGTAGTTTTAAGGAAACTAAAGCTCACTAAGCTAGTGTGTAGTAAGTGTAATAAGTACCTAAGCTGATTAAAAGTATACTATAGTGATCACATTCATCTCACCGTCTTGAGATCGCTGAGTGTTTATGTAATGAGTTTGTGTCATTTACATCTCTACTCTATGCAGAATTGAGGTAGATTGGAGACACTGAATTGTCCTGTAGGTACCTGTGATGGACCGGTACCCCATCCAGGGTGTTACTGTGTGCCTTGCGCCCGTTGAAGAGCTGGGATAGACTCCAGTACCCCTCCCCGACCCTGATTAGGATAAGGGGTTAAAGAAAATGAACTGAACTGTATATTTAAGGATTTGTTCTCATTTTGCTTTCATGGTATATATTTGTTATAAAAGATTTTTTTTTCTTTTTAAAGTGTCTTGGCCAACAGGCGTCAGTCCAGTAATCGAGGAGTACTGGCATTAAATGCTGGGTCAAGGTGTAGTTTCGCTGGCAGGGTCAATCATTTACTGCATTGAAGTCCTATAGAAGAAATGATTCTGTTTAAAATATTCATGCTGGTATTTTATAAATACAATATTTAACTCCAACGATTATTGGATTAGTGCAGAAGTATGTTCTAGGAATAAGAATACATCTTTAAAAATGTTGGATGTCCTGGTATTTCAAATAAGGAACATTGGTACAATATTAATTGTATAATATTAAAACACTTCATGAATTATTTTTTAAAATATTGAATTTGTTGGGGTTTTAAGTGCAAATGTACTAATTTACTGACACAAATAAACCATTGCTGTGTGAACCTTTTTCTTTTAAAAGATGCGATATTAAAACTGAACTTAACTTTACTAGGAATATGTGTTCTGTATAAAACTATACTTTCTTAAACATGTTTCTTTTTCTTTCAGGAGAATTGTGCCACGGTTCTGCTGCTACGAGGAGCAGGCAAGGAGGTGAAAAACCATCGTGGACAAACTGCCTTCCAGGTATGTGTGAACACATACATACACACACACACACACACACACGCATATACACACACACACGCATATACACACATACACGCACAGACACACACAGAGACACACACATACATACACACACACACACACACATACAAACACACTGGTGAACAAAAACACACAGCCAGTGGGATTATACATTCAGTGCACTTAACTAAACCACTCTCTTATTCTCTTACTCCTGAATGAGTTTGTGAGAGAGTTGGTGAATAATTTATTTGAATTTATTTATTTTTTAATCAGAATTTTAGCTTATTCGGAAGTTTGCACGTTCTTCTAGTGTCTCGCTTCTGTTACATTCATGACCAGAAACTACAAGTTTCTGCAGTACACAAGTTTATATTAAACACTGTCATGGACAACTTTGTATTTCCACGTGCATGTTTTTGGACTGTGGGAGGAAACCGGAGCACCCGCTGTAAACACACGCAGACACCGGGAGAGCATGCAAACTCCTCACAGAAAGGACCTGGACCCAGGACCTTCTTGCTGTGAGGTGACAGTGCTATGATGTCAACAACAATAGAATCCAAACTTTGAGATTATGGAATGAGGTCTGACTCACAGAGTTGCATTTCAACCTAAATGCCTTACACAGTGTTTAATGGATAGCAGGAAGCTAAGAGCAATTTGCTGTAGTTTTCTTTAAAAAAAAACTCACAACATTTCCCATGAGCTCACTCATTAGTTAAGATTCACAATGACTGGTCTCAGCTCTATATAATAAACACAGCGCTGACTTCTTTAGGAGACGCTGGTGAGGTTGATTGGTGTGTGTGAAACAAGTTAAACTAAAATAAACATTTACTTTGTCTTCCTTACAAACATATTGATTCCAGAATGACCAGAGCTGGTTTTATGCTTAAAATACTAAAAATGTAAGCAGTTGGAGCTTAGTGGTTAAGCTACTGGACTAGTATTCAGAAAGTAGCTGGTTCAAGCCGGACCTCTGCTGGGTTCCTGCCTTTGGGCGCTTGAGCAAGGCCTTTAAATGTAAATGAAAAAAAGGATTATAAGACTTTAATCGGGGTTGTGAGGTGTCAGAAGTTTTCTGTCAGCAAAACGATCCATTTTGTTTAATTACTCAGGTAAATAAGTAAGAAGTAAAGCCCTTTCCACTCAAAGTTCAAAAGCTCTCCTTTTAATGAGTGCTCCACTAAAGTTCTTCTTCTGTTGTTTGTTCTGCTCGGCTCTATTGTTTTAACGCCCTGGATTATTCATCACACGCTGCTAAAATTATATTTCACGCCTCAACTGCTGCTTGATTGCAGCTCATTTAAAGACAAAGCACCGGGCTTCCGAACCGATACTCGGCGCTCTGCCTGGTTAGACGAGACTTCCTCGAGCCAGAAGTGGTCGCATGCTGTGACCCCGATATCACCACCCGAATCAGGAAATCATGTCAACATGAGGGAGTAATTGCTTTTTAACCTTTTAAATAAATACGATGATAAGAGGCTCAGTGAGAATGCTCGGAGGAGCTCGGTTTAAATGTAGGTAAGATTCATTCAAATTAAAAATAGGTTCAATGTGCTCAGTAATAGATTTTATTAGCTTTCTTAAATATCTGGCAGAGAAAATCACTCTGTAAAATACTGTAAAAAAGCAAATGCCCTCTTTCACATCTGTTACTGATCATACTGATCACTTTCCATATTACAAAAAATCATGAAAGGCCCTAGTGGGAGCTTAGTGGTTAACTCTACCCTCGGGTTTGGTTGCCAGTTAGATGGTGCTCTGCCAACTGGTAGCAGACCATGAACACACCGGTTTAAATCCTGGATCTCCTAGTTATTGACTGAGAGCAGTACCAGAATAAAATGTCCCAACAATTTATTCTTGTACTGCATCTCGTTTGGTGCCATCTAGCTAGCAACAATTGGCAGTGGTTTCACGAGGCTGCTCTCATTAGGGCTGATCCACATTATTAATTTGGCATCATTTTTATCCTGCATTTCCTTCCTGACACAACCCTCCTATTTATTCATGCTTGGGACCGGGCCTGCAATACATCCTAGTGGCCAGGTACCTACAGGACAATTCAGTGTATCTAATTAACCTGACTGCATGCACTGTGTGAGCAAACCGGAGCACCTGGAGGAAACCCACACAGAAAAGACTCAGACTGTTCTACCACCGAGCCACGTGCCTCCCTGTGACCCTTAATAGGATGAAGAGGATAAGATGGACCGTAGATGTATGAATGAATGAATGTTGTCCCTGAGTTTTCAAATATATGGATTAAATATGACAATAATTATGCTTCAGATGGTTGTGTTATGTAATATTGGGGACAGTCATAAGCCTAGTGGTTGAGGAACTGGGCTAGTAAGCGATTGTTCACTGGTTCAAACCCCACCTTGGCCAGATTACCACTTTTGGGCCTTTAACCCTCGATTGCTCTCACTGTGTACTGTAAACTGAGCTGAAATGCTGAAAATGTCAATGCAATATCAAGCACTGTAATGATCTAAAATCATCAAAGATGTGTCAAAGGTGCAAGATAGCTGCACTCAGAGTGTGTGGGTGTGGGTGTGGGTGTGTGTGTGTGTGTGTGTGTGAGTGAAATTACTGATGTGTGTATTTCTTCCTTTCTGAAGGTGGCCATCATTGCAGGTAACTTTGAGCTGGCAGAGTTAATAAAGAACCACAAGGACACAAATATCGGTAAGTCAGAGCAGTTTTTCTCTCCTTTTAATGAAATTTGACTCAACTGCTGACCTCTGGTATTTTATTACAATCTGCACCCTGTAACGAACAGAAAAATAAATTAAAGCAAGACTTCTTTATTTCAAATAGAATTTAAACTTTATATTAAAAGTTTAAGATATCAGCAATTTTCATGATTATTTTCATGTTAGTACTGTGGTATTACATTACACTGATTTCTCTTGCATATCGGTGCTGATTGGTGACACGGAGCATGTTTTTCTTTATTTTTTATTTCTGTATCAGTAGCTCAGTAATCAGAAGGTTTCTGGTTCAAGCACCACTGCCCCTGGCTCCTTAATCACACTTTATTAAGTCATAATTGTAAGTCGTTTTGAATTAAAGCATCCACTAAATGGCACAAATGTAAGTGAACTAATTTATGCAGTGAAAATCTTTTTTTCTATTTATATTTCGGGGTAATGGCCCTTGGATCTAGACATCCTCTGGTTCATTAGAGTCTGTGCTCCATATAAAGTGTGTGATAGTGTGTAATTAGTTAAATGTTTAGGTCTTAATGAGATGATGAATAATTACCCTTGGACAGCACTTTATGTTTTTATAACCCACACAAGAAGCAGATGTCAATATGAATTTATCGGGAATAAAATGCATTCACAGCATCAAGCCGTCTGCTAGGAAATTCACTCCAGACAGCTCGGTTTAGCTAACAACATGCATAATCAAGTTTCTCATTAAATCAGGAGGAAGCAGAACAAATCATATTAATTATTAGATAATGTTAGTGTGGAACAGCAGAATTGAGCCTGCTGTGTATGAGCAGATCTTGAAGGACATTTCTACCTTATCCAAGTATCTGATAGTGATAGCTTAGTACTGAGATACTAAACTAGTAATGCTCGCTCATCTCTACCAAGTTATTAGGTTTACCAAATGCTGGTGCATAAATCAAGGCGACTTTTAAAGGTCTTGTGTGTCTAAAAATGCATGGCAAGACCTGAAATCAATAAAACTGGTGTAATCTGTGCATGCTGCTTCTGTTGTAGAAAAATCAACATATTGTTACAAAACCAAATCTAATGTAACGCTGAGCCCAAGTTTTAGTCTCATACAAGTCTCATGCAAGTCTCATATATTGTTAAAATAATTGAATTTTGTTTTGATTTCAGACAAATGAACCAACACAAAAGATCCCCCAAACTCTAGCTTCAACCATTGTGTCTTTTTGTATAAACTTGGCTGTGCAATAAAAACAATGTCAGAAAATAATTTTTAAACAGTGAATGCTAACACAGATGTCGGAGGTTAAGACGTAACATACAAAAATCTTCTTGCTCATTTGTGCTTGGAATGAAAATACCTGAGTAAAGTGTTCTGCTTTCCCAGGACATGTTCACTGTTCACAAGTTCAGTCCATTAGTTTTGCACTGAAGCTCCAAGGCTAAAATGTTGCTTATGCCTGAGCTGGATATGTTGGTCCTCCATCTAGCAGCCTTAAGAAATCTTTAAATTCCATTTAGCAAAGGTGTTTGAGCTTTTTTGAGGATTCAATCTGAGCTTTAACATGATCAGGAGTCCATCATTGTAGGTACCACGAGTTCCCTTTAAATTGCGGGGGGTCTTTAAAAAAAATCGGATATTACTTGAAAAAAAAAATGTTAGGAACCATTTCTGTAAGCTTTTCTTGTGTTTAATTAAATTTATTTAAGGACATTTAATATTTGTCTTTCTGTAAGGTTTTAAGTTTAAATTCCAGAACAGCCAAGTCACAGCCTGGTCCTTGAATAAGACCCTTGAGTTTGAATTACTTAACTCTTTACTTACATCAGTATACTGCTTCTACCTTGCATGTTGCATTATTGTTTTTAGGGAAGTAACGAGACACCCACGATTCAATGCGATACTTTTTCCCCCAATTTTTCTTAAACAACATAAAATTGAAAATAATATATTTTTGATCAGAAGTAGTTAATTTTAACAATCAATGTTTTTTTTTATTTCACATAGTAGTGTAAAAGCTATAAAAACAAATAATAGATAAAAAAATTGTGTTTAAAAAATGTAGCTCCAGCTTCGCCTGCTGTTTAAAAGGAAAATCGAATCATTTGAAAAGAATCAATGGTGAATCGATTCCCAAAATG
The DNA here is from genome assembly GCA_034509265.1 of Microcambeva bendego. NCBI lineage: Eukaryota > Metazoa > Chordata > Actinopteri > Siluriformes > Trichomycteridae > Microcambeva > Microcambeva bendego. Next base: position 22,150,229 of record JAYDZG010000004.1, on the reverse strand, counting down.
AATCGGTTCGCATCGATTCTTTACTAAATCCTTACATCCCTACTTGCTCTTGATAAAAATGTGGCCAAAGCAATTAAAAAGAGTAAAATAAGTCTTTGTTACAGAGATCCATAAGGTTTTACTTGAGTTATTTGCTTCTTTTCCCGCCATGATTTTCAATTTTTATGTTTTTATATGTGTTTTTTGTGTAGGTTGTTTTTTCCGCTTTTAAAATAAAACACAAATTTGAGTACAGCCAAGTTTAATTATGACGATGGATACACGCTAGGCAAATCTAAACCAAAAGCTTCATGGTGCAAACAATTGTGACAAAATGACAATCAAGACAAGTGCAATACGTGAAAAAAATCGAAGACAAAGAAAGTACTGTACACGAGCACTGGCGTATGAATATTAAATTTGCTGATGGCGACCGGATGGACAGTTTCCGTAGGCAAATGAATGAGCGGTTAACGTTCATGTTTTATTTTAACCATAATAACTCCTCAATTTGCCCCCTCGTTGACAGCTCAACAGGTTGAAAACGTGTGATTTAAAGCGCCGGGTTGTCAGCAAGCCCTTTTGTTTTACCCTGAGAAATGTCTTGTTAATGTGATGTTATGTCACCATATCTAAGCCTGCACATCTACAGTGAGGATCAAGCGCTCGGTGGATGTGACTTTCTTCTGCCAGTCAGCTGTCCTGGTCTTTTGCTCATTATCACTTCTCTCTCCTCTCACATGTAACACTTATACTGTTACAGTGTGCTTGCAGAACCTGATGAAGCCCATGTATGCACAATACTTCTCTGATTTCCACAGCATTCGGGGTTTACTGCATCTACAGTGTGTCATTGTCATCACAGAAGGTCCTGTGCTGGATCCACATGCCGTGTGGTCCAGGTCCTTTCTGTGTGGTGTTTGCATGTTCCCCGTTTGTCAGCGAGGGTCTCCTCTGGGACAATGGAGTGTCCTGTAGGTAGCCCTGTTGTCCACTAGGATTCCTAAGTGCATTGTAGTGCCAGTCGTGAGCCCAGATAAATATGGAGGGTTGTGTCAGGAAGGGCATCCAATGTAAGCCTAAGCCAAATCAATGATGTAAATCAAGAGCGTATGGGGTGACACCTAATGGGAGAAGCCAAAAGAAGAAAAAAAAATGTGAAGGGCTGTGATCATGGTGTGACACAAATACGCAGTGCAGGTAAAACAGAACAATAAATAAAAAAAATACTAATATGTTATACTGTAGACAGTCTGGAGTTTTTTATAGAAGCAGAGATATAAACAGGCAGGTGTAGAAATGCAAAACTTGCATTTCAAGTTGCAATAAATGTGCAAAGATGATTGTAAAACAGCAGCAGAGATATCAGGAGAGTGAGTGTGCTGTCTTTAAAGTGTTGGACTGAGGTGTGGGTGTTGAGACTGAGTGTTATTCTGTTTAATCACTTCTGTCCAGCTGCTTGCTTTTCCAACAACCTCCAGTCTAGCAACTTCATCACCAAACCTGGTGCTAACATTTGACAGCGACTTAACAGTTATATTTCACAAATAGTGGTTCACACTTTCTTTCCCAAGTAAAGGATTTTTCTTCTGTCTTGATCCTTTATATATTTTTAGGATTTATATAATGCAGAAAATAGACAGATAGGAGTCATCAATTTTCTTGACTAGTCATCCATCGGTAAGTTGTCAGATGGTGGTTGAAATCTAGAAGTTTTGTCTGTGAGATTGACAGCTGTGTTTATTGAGAAGCCTGAAGATGAAGATGAAATGCTGTTACTGGGTTGATGAAGAGAACCTCATTGAACCATTATAAGATCATTTAAAATTTTGATATTACATACTTTTACTTTGTTGTCTTTTAGCAGAGACTTTTATTCAAAGTATCTTGCAGTACAGTGACCATATAGTTTAAGCAATTAAGGGCTAAGTGGCCTTTTCTTTTACTCAGAGGCCCACCAACAGCAACCTGGCGCTGGTGGGATTTGAACCAGCACCCCTGTGATGGTGCTGTCCAAGGTCCTGGATTCAAACCCCCAGGCACTGTGGTCCAGGTCATTTCTGTGTGGAGTTTGCATGTTCTCTCTGTGTCTCTCTCTCTGGCTTAGTTGTTACATCGTATGACCTTCCTCTACAACCCTTCCTATTTATAGTTATACATTCTAGTGGCCAGGTTTATTCAGTCAAAATACCGGTCAAATTGAAGGAACCTTACTAGGCAGCATTTTAAGACATTGTAGAATTTCAGCTTCTTCTCTGGTGCACGTCGAATGATGTAAATGCGTCCATGCAGAGAAATCACGGAGGTTTTCAAAACCACCCCCAGAGTTTTTACAGATGCTGACAAGGAAATCAGGAGACCAGGATCAAACCATTCTGGGACCCTGGATCCACTGTGCCGCCTCGAACATTTAGCGGTTTCTTATATGTGAGCCCCTTTAGTGCTGTGATCTAGTTGCCATAGTACCCAGACCTGTGTGATAATTGGCTTAAAGAATGTGGGATCAGCATGATGTGCATACGTAGAGATCAGAAAGCCTCTGAGATCCTCCAGGCTTGTTGTTACAGTAATAACTCGCCGCATAACACCAGTTACCAGTAAACGCTCTGTGCATTGATATCCAATATGAGACAATTACACACATCCTTCTTTCCCCGAGCATTTATATTTCTTTCTCATATAATAACTGAGAGTCTCACAGCAGTGAAGCAATATAAAAAGTCTTACTGATTCCTGACAGCACAAACATAAAAATAGCAATGTTGATGGATTTATTTAACAATGCTTAGACCTCACCGCTCCAGCTCCTGCTTTGCGAATGCAGTTTTTCTCTTTGAATTGCGATTTTTCGGGGTGTATTTAATGATTATTGATTCAACTAGAGCGTCCCTTCCTTTATCATGAAGAAAAAAAGCTGCTCTGCTCAAAGGAAACTGTTTTCATTTGTAAAACATTTCCTTTTATTATTTTTTTTTAGGTTTGGAGGTTCCCAAAAATAGAATTCCCTGCCTCTGTTGGAAGAAGATTAATCAAAGTCGCTGAAACATAAGCACAGTGTGTTTGGTTCACTTAAGCTGTTCAGTAATGGTGTACATAGAGGGGAAAGCAAAGAAGAACAAACTAAATAAATGCTCCCCAGGTCTCGTTCCTCTTCATTTCATGCAGTTTTGCTGGTTGGGGTTTTTGTGAATCTATAGCAGAAGTCAAAACTTTACAAATGGGAGATTGATGTCAGTTGTGGGTTTCAATTTTACTGTGATTATTATAATTCATCACATATTGTAACTTTTTATCAAAAAGCCACAATCACTACTGTTTTTTTTTTTGCTGGGTCAATTTAGATACACTATAATAAAGAATTGTCATTATTAGCCATATATGCATTCACATTTGCTTGCAATTTTTTTCCAAATCGGCTTACATTACTCTGACTGTATATAGTCTAAGCAATTATGGAAAAAGGATCTTGCTCAAGGGTCCAATGGTGACAACATGGTGGAACAGCATCATTTTTATTTCTAGTCCAGTATCTTAACCACTGAGACAGAGCACAGGGTCGGCTATTGGATGGTGCTCCTGAAGTCAATTGAGTTAAGTGCTTTGCTCAAGGACCCAGTATCTCAGAGATGGGATTCACTTGAACAGAGTGACTTGTGTTTAAGCGTTTTCAGATTTCTGGATGTCTTTGAGATGGAGCAGCCACACAAGATGCAAAACCTGTCAAAGACAAACTCTGAGACAAGTCCAGGAACTTGGTGCTGTGCGGCACCTACACTAATATTCATTTTAATTTACCTTTTAGGGCAGCACGGTAACTCGGCGTGTAGCTCTGTTGCCTCACAGCACGAAGGTCCTGGGTTCGGTCCCCGGGTGGGGCGGTCCGGGTCCTTTCTGTGTGGAGTTTGCATGTTGTCTGCGTGGGTTTACTCTGGGTGCTCCGGTTTCCTCCCACAGTCCAAAAACATGCAGCAAGTTAATTGGAGAGACAAAACGGTCCACGACTGTGTTTAATATAAAACTTGTGAAAAGTTTAACCTTGAGTAATGAAGAATCATGTGTGTCTGTCATTAATGTAACCAAGAGTGCAGACCAAGACGTAAAATCCAAATAAATAATTTACCTTTTATTTATTTTAGATTCTTTGTTCCTACCTGATTATAATCTATCCCAGATGTAAATGTTTTGGTACATGTGATGCTCCAACTAAACTATATACTGTACACAGCATTAGAAATCCCAAAACATATAGGTGCACAAAATAATGTATTGTTTTATTTTTAATCATGCAGCATTAAAACCTTTGCACATTTTATACAATAATTTTGTTTTCAAATATTTCAATAAGGTTTCCATATGCAAGGATGAGTACAGTAGAGTAGTGTTTTTCCGAATGCACAATGCAATAAAGTGGTTCTCTGAACACTGACATCAAGTACCATTCATTTATTTATGCATTTATTGTCCGTTATGCCTTGGTGTATCAACTGAAAGGTTGAGAGTTTGAATCCCAGCTCTGCCATGCAGCCGCTGTTGCACCCTTAACCCAATCTGCTCCAGGGAGAATGTACAATTGCTGACTTTGCCCCCCCCTGGTGGAAACCCACGATCATGAGTGCCATGTCAGGGTATCTAACCCAGGTCCACTGCACCACCCTGATGCCAATGACATTAAAAGGAAATATAATTTTATTGCTTAATTAAACTTTCAGAAAGATTTTGAGCGTAATTTATGAACTACATCTTCATTCCCGTCATCATCAAATAAGTACAAGATCATAAAATCATTCAGGCATTTGTATGAGATCATTCCAAGAAGGAACAAAGCCATTCTCAAGGTAAAGTCTACTCCAGGTCCTTATTACCTTCATTAAAAAGCTTTATAGGGGTTTTTGGTCTGTAGTTTCTGTTCAGTCGGTATTTTCTTGTCGATGCTCACTGCCATGCATTAATCACTAATTAAAAATAGGCTGCCCATGTGACATCACAGCCTGACATAGATTTCAAGTGCTTTCTGCTGGCATGTGATAATATGGGAGGGAGAGAGAGAGAGGGAGAGAGGGAGAGAGGGAGAGAGAGAGAGAGAGATTGTGAATTGTCGGTGTGAAAGGAAGCCCACATACATGGAGAAATCACAACCAGGCAACTTGCGCTGACTAATTTAGACATCTATCCATGGGTTGCCTAGCAACTCAGGGGTTTGTTTTTCCTCATTTTGGCCCATCCAGCTGTTCGAGGGTGGCGAGGGGGTTAATACGACTCCGAGATCTTTACATTCCAGCACATGTTCATTTGCTTGTTATGCCACCTTGCATGGTTTCTCAGCTGATTGCATCAGTGTAGTTACGGTTGATTCTTCATGCTGGCGTAGTTGACAGAACATCTCAGATGAACTTCTCTGGTGCACAAATGCTTATTTACTTGAGGAAAGGATCTAAAACCTTTTCTTGGTGTAAATGTTAGATTTTAGTAGAAAAGGTTCTTTAGTGTAATCAAAGCAGACTGATAACTTAAATCACACATCAGATGTTGTTGCATTTCTTTTATTATTATTTTTTTGGCTGCTCCTGTTAGGATCAGCCACAGCTGTTCGTGATCTGCATTATTATTTTTAGGCCAGATGCCCTTCCTGACACAACCCTCCTGGCTTAGGACCAGTACTACAGTGCACTGGTTTATTCATCGTGGTGGCTAGTGGACAATTCGGGGTCTCCTATTAACCTGGCTGCATGTTTTTGGGCTGTGAGAGGAAACCCAAGCAGACACGAGGAGAACATGCAAACTCCACAAAGGACCTGAACCAGGGAATCAAACCCAGAGACTTCTTGCTGTGACATGACAGTGCTAACACCACTAAATCTTATATTCCAAATAAAACATTAATTTAAATTAATTTAATAAAAATGGAAAAAAAAAATCACTGGCTGATCAAGGTCTAGGGTTCGATCCCCAGGTGGATGCAAATATTGGTGCATGTCTCCCCATGTGCAATATGGATTAAATAAAACTAATTTGTGCAGGTGAAAAGAAGCGATCAGCTACGGCACACATTTTAGAGACGGAATATGATAGTCACAGCCCTGCTTGCTCGAGGGAAGAAGACCAAAGGCAGTAAAGCTGGAAATACTGATTGGTTAATTGGATACAGCAATATTGGGAGGAAATCTGGGGATAAATAATGCATGAAAAAAATATCAAGAAGAAAAACCGAGACCTGAAGGGACTGAGAACAAGAGGAAAGAAAAACGTCCTGACAGTAGATAGGATGGAGGGAAAAGCAATAAAAAGAGGGATGTTACAGTGAGATGATAGTACACTGGCAGACGGACAGCAGAAGAGAATGTGAGAGAGAGAGAGAGTGAGAGAGAGAGAGAGAGAGAGAGTGTGTGTGTGTGTGTGTGTGTGTGTGTGTGTGTGTGTGTGTGTGTGTGTGTG
>JAYDZG010000004.1:22082194-22100767 GCA_034509265.1 Microcambeva bendego | reverse complement strand
GCTGTCAGATTGCATCTGTACAAGAGTTGAGGAACAGTGCTGATCAGGGTGAGGCTCTCCATGCAAAGAGCTAATCTGCATGTGAACTCACCTCATAGGCAGGGACGTAATGTGTGTGTAGGGAGTCAGCTCCAGTAGTATGGAAACAGGTCTCAGCATCACGCACACGTGTCCTCCTTTAGGAGAGTTCATGGAGGCACAGAGGAATTGTACTGTGAATTCTTTAAATCAGCTGACTCATTAAGTGCTGTACAAGCATTGATGGAAGGTCAGTATGCTGAGCCAGTAACTTCTCAACACTGCAGCACACGTGTGAAAGCTCTCCAGGTTACAGGTAGCCTCAGCTGTGGGGGTGGCAGCTGCCTTCATACCAGTGTTATTTATTGAATGTCTGACTCGCTGTAAAGATGTATGGAGCTAGTAGTACTGGTGGCGACTTTTCCGTTTATCCATTCTCACCTTCTCTGTGTGGTAAAATGTCCTGCAGTTGAGTTCAAATCCTCCACCCTCCCTGGTAAAAGGCTTTTCCTGAAGCCACGAGAACATGTTCTTATGATGTCATATTAGAGCCTCTGTAAAAAAAAACCCTAACAGAACCAAAATATTCAGTAAGCTTTGATTTAGACAATAAATTAATAAAAGTTTCAATTTTGAGATTAAAGTTGAAACTATTTGGAGAACAAAGTTGAAATTATGTTGGAAAACAGATTTTTTTAGGACTGCACACCATTTGACCATAATATTTTGATTTTATTCTTTTTAAATCTCAAAAACTTTAAAATATATTTATTTTACACTGGCCGTCATTTGTTCACCACATCATGGTAACTTGCAAATCTAAAATGAAATGTTTATTAAAGTGTATACATCATTAAAAAATACCCTTGAATTTGTTTAACTGGACATTACTAACTCTTGTGTACGAGTGCCCAGTTGAAGCAGCAGGGTTTTTCCGCTAACACACCAGTGCAGAGAGACGGAATTCTACATTCTGCAAGAATGGTCAATATTCAAAACTCTCCATTGCTATGGGTCAGCTAGGCACCACCCTAGGAATGAAATACAGAGCATTGTAGTGCTGGTCCTATAAAAAGAAGGGTTCCATCAGGAAGGGCATCCAGTGTAAAAACTATGACAAATCAATAATGCGACAAATCAATAATGTGGTGACACAGGAGCAGCCGAAGGGATTCACTAACTGGTGTCCACAAGAGGGATTATGAGAAGGTCTGGCTGGATGTTCACTTAAAGCTACAATTTGCTTTTTTTCAGAGAAAACCCAACATTCATTCATTCCAATTCATTATAAGGTTCATTTAAAGTAAACACTTTGAAATGACCCACAAAAAGATGTGTAGGCGTTCTCCCACTGCACTCCCCTGCTTAGGGTTAAACATTCGAGGATGGACTGCAGCCATGGTCACATATGGGCACCAGTTTGTGAGCAGAAGGCTTTTTTCTCCCTTGTGCCAATTAAAAAAGAGCATACAGTCATCACAGATAGGCCATACTGTGTGTAATCTATTCTGCATGATCCTTCTATTCTGTATCATTTAGGTCAGTTTATGCTCAACAGGATGCTAGATAAAATATGAATGATTATTATGATATTGAAGATTCAGTTTTAATTTATTTATTTTTATATGACGTCTTTGTATCCAATGCTGCTTTACAAAACTACTCCTATGCAGAAGAGGATGAAGAACTAAGTATCCAAAGAGGAACATCTAACCTGCTTTAGTATTGAATGATTTGTTCACTTTTTATGTTAATTACCTGTTGGGTCTCACTAGGAAATTCTATGCTTTGACCTTACCTCACAATCTGACACATCGATCAGTCATGTCCGGTTAGACTCCCTGCCAGCCAATAGCATGGCTGAGATTCAAACGTGGCAGGCCACTGTGCCAACCAGCACATGAATGGTATACATATATCATTAATTAGCCCGAAATATTCAGTCAGATTTACTTACAGCTTCTGGATCTTGTCCTCTTTGATTCATGTAAGTTTTACATTTTTAAAACATAATCCATGCCAATTACCTAAATGTTTAATTCCGTTTCTTCATGAAGCTAGATACTCTGATTGCTTAAAGGCATCATGAACTGGATAAAATAAAAATAAATAAATAAATAAAGCCTGTTCTTCCTCTTCCCGGAAAAACAGCTTACGAGAATAAATTTGCTCTAATGTTGAATGTAAATTCATGTGAAAACTAGTTCATTACTAGAATAATTAATCTTAATGGAGTTTGATCATGAGGGGCAGCAGGAAGCGCATGACTAGCCAAGCCTGCCTGCAGAAAATATTCTATATTAAACCAATGAGTTCTGACTTTGTTAAATGCTTCATTTTGAAAGAATGCCCCCCACCCCAATCATGTCTGTGTAGGTGCTGCGTTGGTAAGGAATAGATGCCCAGGATATAGCTGTTTATGTAAAAAATAAATGTAGAAACAATATTCAAGCATAAGTACTTAATATTTGCTCATTTAAACCATCGTCAGCTTTTGTAGAGCAAGTTTGCATCTCAGCTTTCATGTTTTCCAGGTGTTTCCAGTTGTTTCCATGTCTGCACCCTTTTATACATGCTAGCTCCATATTGGCCTCTGCTACAAACTACTATGCATAGCTCGGACTTATGAGATATAAAACCTTACAGCTTTGTTTTGTGTCTGCAGATGCCAGAACAGACCGCTCTGAGAGACGGAAGCTCTTTAGACACTACACAGTGGGATCTTATGACAGCTTTGATGCATCAAGGTGAGAACAAATGTACATCTTGCCCTCTTATGTTAGTTATGTTGTGATTATTCATGAAAAAGCTTTTTTAATGTATTTTAATTATGTAAGAGCTAGAACTTTTATTGTGAATTAGCACTGCTTTACAAAGTTTATTTCTGGATGTACTGAACATCTTGTTTTAATGTTTTTGGTTTATTTTTTGACGAGAAAGTGGGTAGTTCTCCTGTTAATGAATATATTTAAAATCCTAACGTTGAACCCTCATTTAGTGCCGTACTCTAAAATGTTTCATGTTCTGATACCTGAACCCTCAGATTTTAGCTTTTTTAGCTCTTTGTTAGCTGCCCTCCTTTCAAACATTTAGCTTTTTTGAATCCATTTAACCCAGGCATTAAAATGTCTAATATGAAATGTAAATTAAAAGTGGTTGTTCTGTTCTCCCATTTGAAGTGAGTAACACCAAAGGGCTTTTAATAAATCTCAGCTTTAAAAGGGTCATGACGCGATTTTTCACGGCCTGTAGCACATCAAATGTCGTCTCATTAGTCGATTGGCCTTTCTGGACCCTGTGAAGGAGCTCACAGATATCGGGTTAATTGATCAGAACATCGCTGTGCATTTAGTGTTGCATTAATACTAAGTTTCTTTTAGATCAGAAGCCGTAACTGGTCATGTGACTCAAAATTACTTGAATAACAAACGAAATTTAACAGACAGAAAGTGAAAACACATGATTTATACTTATTTGTGATTGTAAGGATGTCCTAGAACTTTTGTTTTAGCCCATTAAACCACTAAACCTAAAAAATACACAGTTATATTTGATCTGGAAACACAATAATCTGAAGGTTTAAATGTGCTGCATTGTAGTGCCAGTCCCAAGTTATGATAAGTAAGGAGGGTTGGATCAGGAAGGGCATCAGGCATTAAAACTTTGCTAAATTAATGCTATAATAATCCTGATCCACTGTGGCGACTGCTAACAGGAGCGGCCAAAAATAAGACATTCCAGGACATTGCTATAACTAAACAAAATAATTTACGTATTTTGTAGATATTAATATTACTGTAGTGTGTTCCTCGGCCAAAATTACAAAAATAAACCCGATTATTTCAGCTATTCTGGCAACTATACATGCACCCATTTACATTTGTTATTGTGGCAATGAAGCTTAAGCTAAGCTGACTCACAAATGACATTCTATTGTCCACATGTGTTGAAACTGAATTACTAGATATTGCACTATTGAGCCAATAAAATGTTATTTGGATTTAGCTTTCCAGTTTCCATTTTATCTTTAGCATTGTAATTATTCTTCTGTACATTAGACTGTCATTTATTGTTTCTGAATATTACTGTTACATTTGATAACACATTATCAGTCTTGGTGTGCCATCCTTAGGTCTAAAGATAAATGGGTTATAAGCAGTATAATGTAGAACGTCTTCATAAAAGTTTAAACTGTCTGTAGTACAACCATCCAAGTAAATGTTTCATGTTCTTTCTTTTACATTAGTTGTTTATTTCTAGTCAGACCATCTGTATCTGTCCAATCGTTCTCAATCCAGGTCACAGAACATCTCCCATCACATGCATCTCTCACACCACCATCCTTCCTTTCTCTTACTCCATAGTTATCACAGAACAACTGTTTGTGTGTTAATTCTTTGCTTCAGAAGCTTTGCGGAGTGTGAAAGCACTCGTTGTCAGATGGCTGCTTATGTAAGCAGACTGACTGCTCAAACTAGGTTTGCTGCTGATGACGGCTTCAGAAAATCTGCTCTCTGATGCAATTAGAGGTCCAAAACGAACAGCTTTAACACAGACCTGTTTATTGTAGGTAGCAGGAACTTTGACCAGTGAATTTGAATTCACAGCTCAGTAAGTTGAGATGCTGATTTAAAATTGTACCATTTAATTGTCATTCAATTCATAGCTTGCTAACAGTGACTCGACAAATAAAGCCAAATGCAAAATAAATTCCAGTGATAAAATAAATGCAGGGTACTGCAGCTGATCAGCACTTTAAGATACCCACCTCTGTGAATACCCAAATCTCATAATTTCTCTATGTCAGCATGAGTCTACACCTGTGGACAAAGTGCCACCATAAAGACAATATTTGGCATGGTTAGTGTAGAGGGATCCCAGTGGACTGCACAAAGCCAAAACCACAAGGCCAGTAAATACCTCTGGGATAAATTGGTCACGTGTTCCCAGAGGTTTTGCCATTAAGTGTCATTTATTCTCAAAGGATATAGGGTCATAATCGAACTCCATCATGTCCATTGGATTGGTGTCCAGTTGAGTCTGTTCGAAAACCTAGGGAGCTGCCTTGCTGCCCACATAGGCAACTGCTTCAGTAAAGAGAATTTTAAAATATTTAGATAAATTAGGCAGGTTTTTTTAGACAGTTTTGAAAGTAAGTCCAGAATTTTTACCGTTCAAACCAATGGGCTCAAACCAGTGCTGGCATTTCAACTCTGTGTACCAAAAACAGTTAAATTATCACTGACTGACCTGAATGTGCAAATCACTTGCACACCTTTATATGAGTTAAAAATCAATTGATATCAAATAATTTATTTACATTAGAAACAATAGTCGAAATACATTACTATACAGCATTTTAAGACATTTTAAGTTTGACCAGCCTTCTTCTCTGGACTGCAGGATGACATGAATGAATGTAGAGAGATCACAAGGTTTACAAACAGAGCCGGTGTCTGTCTGAATGCTAGCAGATATGTTTAGTAGAACTGTGTGTGTCGTGGTAGAAATCTTGTCTATTTGGCACAGGACAGACAGAAAAAATCCATAAGTGACGAGCCAAAACTCCTACTCAGCACACACACACACACACACACACACACACACACACACAAAGAGCAAGTTGTCATGGAGACACACACAAAAATATTGCCATCCACTTCCTGTTGTAGGCCTCTATACTTGATGGCTGTTAAGCATCCCAACACTACTCTTAATTCAAATCTAAAATATGGACTAATGACTGGACATTCTTAAAATTTTAAGAATTTCTGGTAGAGAACTGAATCACCCAGGCAGTAAAGAATCGGCATCATGTTGTCACCATTATGTTTAGTTTTTAGTTTAGCCTTGCAGCTCCTTTATAAATACCATTTTCCAAATCTTTTCAGTAAAGGAAGTTTAAATGCTTCACTTATTCAAGGTCTCTAGTTCTTCAGATAGATCGTATCTCTCTTGTGACTTTCTGGACGAATCAATGATTCACTTTTCTTCTATGATTGGGAGCCTCCTAGAGCCTTGTAATTCTTGTGTCTTTGTAAACCTTTTCAGACTGGACCCCTTTTTAAAATCTCTTCCCCATTTTGGATCATAATATAGCACACAGGTGGAGCAACAAGATTTCCTGACAACACACCAGCACCAAGAGTCTGAACTCCATAGGGAAGGGTCCGTCAGGAAGAAAATCCGGCGTAAAAGCTATGCCAAATCAATCCTCATAACCGGTGCAATTGTGACCTCTAACGGCTGCCTGATGGTGCCTGTGCAGAGCTGAGGAAGAGTGCTGAGCAGGGTGTGGCTTTCTGAACTCGACTCGTATAGGTGATAAATACACTCTGTACTGAGCATGTGTCGGAGGGACAGTTGAGAAGCAGCCTCAGTCAGAGAGTTCAGAGGAGTGCAGGATGTATACAGAGTAATAATACATGATTAGGTTAGGGAGAAAAAAATGGGGAAAAGACATAAAAAATAAAATAAAATAAATTCAAAAACAAGTACACTTGTAGTTGTACAATGAGAATAAAGGTTTTTATATTTTATATTTGTTTTGTAATATAACTTCAGGTCGATTACACTTGGTTTGCTTATCTATTTTCTAATAATTGCTTTAATATCAAACAGAAAAGGGAGGATATTAAATTGTATTTTTCATATAGGGTCACTTTTTACTTTTGCTAATTGAATGATCTTTAGAACTATAGAACTTTGTTTTAAATTTTAGATTTGTTTTATATTGAAATAGTGTTGATGGTGAGGAAGAAGAATAGAATAGGATGCCTTTATTTGTTATTACACATATGGAGATGTACAGAACAAGAACATTCTTTCTTTGCATATCCCACCTTGTTTGGAAGCCGAGGTCAGAGCACAGGGTCGGCCATCTCAAGGATCCAGCACTGGCTGCATAGCAGAGTCTGGATTTGAACCTCCAATCTCTGGTTGACAGCTCAAAGCTCTACCCACTATGTTAACACCATCCCACACTGTGTAGTGTGGGGTTCAAACTCAAGTGAGAAAGAAATCTTTACTGAGCCGGTCTTGGCATGTAGGGTACAAGATCTTTTTACAGTATATGCCTGGGGTGAGTCCCTAATGGTGCTGTGTGTTACACAGAGCAGGTGGTGGAGGTCTCTCATGGTAGGGAGCTGTTTGCTAATGTTGCACTGTCACACAGTTTGTGTGAGGACTTGAGGAGATAGATGGTGTCTGTTTCTCTTTTTTGAGAAATGCATGTTAGCCATTGAATGCTGAATGCTGAATGCTGCTTCATGAACCATGCAGTCATTTAGTCCAGACATGAAACCTTCATGTGGTAGTCGCAGTGACCTGTGAAGACTGAAAATGACAATATTCTCTAAACATAAACACACACATGCGTATGTACATACATACAGAGGTGGAAAGTAACGAGTGCATTTACTCACGTTATTGTAATTGAGTAGTTTTTTTCTGTACTTGTACTTTTGAATATAATTCTATTTTAGTCGCATAAAATCCAATACACCTTTTGCATGTAAACCGTTTTCTCTATTCAAAGTATTATAATATCCTTTTTTACAAATATGTTTTGTATTGAGACATTTCTTCACTGGGTCAGATCTCTCATGTATCGTTTTTATCACCGAGGCATTTTGCCTTTAATGCCTACATGCAAAATACATGCCATGCACACACACACACACACACACACACACACACACACACACATACACACACACACACACACATACATGAACACACACACACATGGATGCACACACACACACACACACACACCCGGTGCACTCTAGCCAAGCAGATTATGTAGCCATGGTAACGGTGCATCATTGTGCAGGAGTCAGTTCTGCTCTTCAGCATTCCTGTGCAAACTCAGCGTACAGTTTATCAGTGTACAGTTTGTCAGATACATCAGTACGCCCGATTTCAGGATAAAGTTAATCAATGCCAGTGATTTATTGGTATTTGAGATTAAAGAGCATCAGATACAACAGTGGAGACATGCAGTCTTAGTTCCACTGTGGCATGCGCTGTGCTTTTTTAAATGTATAGCTACACTGTTGGGAATGTAAGAAAGCATTTTGGGGCAGCAGGTAATGTGGCTGCTGTACAGACTCAGGGTTCGGGGACCTGGCTTTGTTTCTGTCTTGTTTACTCTTGCGGAGGGTTCAAAATGTTCCTGAAGTGAACTGAACGTTCTTGCATCTACCTAAAACATGCAAGAGTGGATTGCTCAAAATTGCTCTTAAGTGTGAGGGAGGAAAATGTGATTTTTTCCCCCAGATTTTATTTCTGATCAGATTCCATTGATCAGGAATTGTGCTTTTTATTTTGATTATAAGGGTTTTGATGGCATGTTTTACTCTTAGGTTACTCATGACAGGAATGGTAGTTACCACTGATTTTTCCTTGATTTTTGCCAGCCATGAAAAATACTGAGCTGAAACCCCACTATCAACAATAAGCAAGCAGTTGTTGGTACAGTTTCTACAGAGATTCTGCCACAAGGCAAAAAACTTCCACACCATCACACTTTTTAAACATTTTCTCTTTATCAAATGCAGTATTTGGCTTTTTCGGAAACAATAAATTGGAGATCATGTGTGTACAAATCTGTCAAATGAACCAGTTTCAGGAAGGGATGCCGTGTGATGCAGTGCAGTTAGCATGGCTCCTTAAATCAACCTACCAGGACATTTATGAGTCACTCCCAGCCTTTCTAGTTATACTGTCTGTGTGGTATATGCCACTTACTCAAAATATTAGCTGGATAACTTTATTTTATTTATATTTCCGTTAAGGGTCGTCCCAGTGGATCGTGATGCTCTTCCTGACACAACCCTCTATCTATCCGGGCTTGAGACCGGCACTACGATGCACTTGCCTGATGCATCCTAGTGGCTAGGTACTTAGAGGACATTTGGAGTCTTCAATTAACCTGACTGGATGTTTTTGGACTGTGTGGAAGAACATGCAAACCACACAGAAAGGAGAGGTGGGGATTGAACCCAGGGTATCACTTTGGGTAGCACTGTGAGGCCACCGTGCCACCCATTACTCTGGATATTACCTGGTAATAATAATGTGACATGACAGTATATCTGTGTACCGTCAGCTAGCACCAGCGCTGGGAATTATACAATGAGAAGCTAAGTCCTTTATTATTCCCACAGTGGGGACATTTCCCAAAGAACAATGACACAGATGTGAGCCATGTTTTATTATTATAAGCATAATACCATTTTAAGGGGCTTTCATGTGATGCACGACCTCCTATCTAATATTGAGTTTGTCCTCCTTTTTCTGTCAAAACAGCACTGTGTATTCTGACAGCTTTCTATCAGAACCAGCATCAACTTCTTCAGCAGTTTGAGCTACAGTAGATCGTCTGTTGGATCAGACCACACACATCAATGAGTCTTGTCTCTTCAAGACCCCAACGTTGGTTTACCACCACTTTTAATAGATACTGACCACTGCAGACTGGGAACACCCCACAAGGGCTGAAGATGCTCTGACCTGGTCGTCTATCCATCACAATCTGGTCCCAGTGAAACTCACTCAAATTCTTACACATTTTTCCTGCTTCTACCATCAACTTTCAGGATAAAATGTTCACTTGCTGACTAATATAACCCACCAACTAAAAAGCACTGACAGGTGAAGAGAATGACTTTAAGTTGTGCTTTTGAGTTATGCTTGGTCGGTGTCAAATTTATGAAGACAAACCTGTTTATGAAAAAGACCCACAGATACACTTTAAAAGTAGCCGATATAGTTTTGGTTATGTCAAGAAGTAAAGTAATTTAAGAGGCTAAATGTTGACACACGAGCAGATCTTCACCATTTTCCCTTTCCTCGCGCACTTCACTCTACACCGTATTTTCTCTTCCAGTCTCTATTTAGCTACATTTTATCTGTCTTCGATTTTCACTCATCGTTTATATCATTTTTTCCTCTCACCATCTTCGTTCTTCGTCAGGGCGGCTGTACGTCTCGAGCTCCGACAGCCCCGCCCCCTTCTGATTTAAACGGGGCTCGCGAGGCTGACCGTTTATAACGGTTCTCCCCCCTAAAGCTGGGCTCCATGCCACCCTGTTTTACTTTTTAATCTTATTTTAGGACACGTTTGTCTTCAGATATCGGTGTTTTTATTACTTAGTGATCGCGACATTCATATTGGGTTAGTTTATTCCTCCTTCAGTCTGATCCTGGAGGCTGAAGTTGGGCTCGGTGGACGGAGCTGCCTGACCGGAGGCGGACCGTTATTTTTGGTTCATGTCGCTTTTTGAGACGGTAAGACAGGATGGGAAGAGGGCGAGATGCTTTTCAGAGCTACAGACCGAACCGGAACGAGGTTAGCTCGGTTTTGTAATCGTTCTCGGTTGAAAAGCGGTATACGGTGGCGTTAATGTCGACGCGGTAGAGAAGTGAGGATGAGGAGCTCCGCTATGATGAAGCAGCACTACTCGGTTGCCATGGTGAGAATGACGGCCGCGTGCACTAACGGTCGCTGCGCGCGCCACTTTCTCCACAGTGACTGCGTCATCGACGAAAAGACGGTGGTCCTGCAGAAGAAGGACAACGAGGGCTTCGGCTTCGTCCTGCGAGGGGCAAAAGGTAGGGCATGGATCCCTGAAGCACCCTGTACATCTCACACCCCGCCGGTGCCTCATCCCTCCATCACCCCGGTCTCCTGAAACAAGTTGACGCTGTCAAAAGTTGACACGGGATTCTATCCTAATGAAATGACATGCAGAAGTGTTAAAAGAAATCATGATAAGTTTGCAAACACTTGCATGAGATGTTTCACCGCAGATCCGCTTTTTCTGTGCATCCAGCTACTTGGTGGTGTAGAAGGTTCTACCATTTTTTTAAATAAGGCTGCAATGCAAGAAATTTTTTCCTCTGTTAAAGCAAAAACAGCAACAATCTTTTATCTAAAAGCTCAAGTGTCTTACAAATCAAGACTGACGCAAATCAAGACTGACGCAAATCAAGACTGACCTGTACAGGGTTTGGGGTCTCGCGCTGACCTTGACAGGAGTTCACTGCTCCATGGATATTTAATAGCATGTGCTGGATGTGTAGCCGCCAAGTAAATAAAGCCGGATAACTTTTCTACACCACCAACTTCATTTTTGTCCGACTGTGAATAAGAACGATCAGACAAATGATCAAAGTTAGAAGTTAAATGTGTCCCGTGCAAGAGTCAGTAAACTTTTTTTGTGAAAATAATACACAGATTAAAAAAACGATGGCAACAGCTTTGCATTCAGCGGGGTAAATGTGTACCAGACAAGCTCTTCCCAATAATGTATTTACTTCTTTCATAAGTAGGTGTAAGATGCAACAAAGATGTAACTTATCTTAGTTGCCCGACCCATCGCAACCCACCTGGACAAAACATATTTAAAGAGAAAAGAGAAATACTTCATGTAATGGAAGCATTACGAGTCACAGAACTATGAAGTATGATGGGGCAAATCAAAGTTGCTGAGGAGGGCACAGAAACCCAGTGTTTAATACGTGTGAGCTACAGTAATACGTTCGTTTAGATACAAAGTATTTAATTCATTTATAGTTAAAAACCATCATCATAATCTATCGTAAGATTTACACTAAGATTAAAGCTCTCGTGTGAAACGTTTAAGTGATTAAAGATATTGACAACAGAGTAACACTTAAGTTGCAGTTGCCATCAGTAAAAATCATACCAAGCACCTTAAATCAACTTCACATACTGCAAGCTCTCGTCGTTCAGACTGTACGTTGTTGGGTTTAGCCCCGGCCCATGATGCAGCTGTCTATTACTGGGAGCTTTTTCAATTAAGTGATCTAGTCCTTAAATCCTGAAATGTACAGGAAGCAAGTCAAGTCAGTTTATTTGTATAAGCGCTTTTTACAATAGACATTGTCACAAAGCAGCTTTACAGAGTTTAGGACCACCTGACCAAAAACCCCCTGTTGAGCAAGCCGAGGGCCGAGCACAGCTTCACGTTGATCAGAGGCAGTTAGCTGGCAGTGCTAATGTGTTAGTACTAATGTTTTAGATTCTTGGTTACAGTACTAAAGCATCTGAGCGATAAAGGTCCACAGTAACCCGGGTTTCCATCCAACTGTGTAATACGCATTTAAGAATCATTGGACAAAAAAAAATGGGAAATGAAAAAGATGGAGAGATTTAATTCAGCTTTTGCTTTAAGTAGAATGATATTTACAGCCATGGCCATCTTTTTATGGAGGCTTTTTTCTCATTCCGACCTTTTCCATTCAGGTTTTGTGCATTTCAAAATGTCTGTGGATGGAAAACTGGCAGGTGATGGCTGTGTGTGCTTTTGAGCAGTAATGGATGTGACTCAAGAGAACTTAATGTTAGGACTGCCGTGCCATTTTGACAGCGTCAGTCGTTCTTGTTATTGTCATTTTTCACCTTCTTGACTTTTCTTTGTGTCTGCAGTAAAGCCGGTGTTAACAAATAAACTTTATTGTGATATTCTGTCCAGTCCATGTTCCCTCCACTCGTTTCTGACTACATGCATGATTTTGTGTACCTTGTCTCGCATTTGTTCTCAATCAAGATAGGAACATCACTGCAATAAAATCATTTTGTTTGCCCTTTGTTTGCTCTCTCTCTCTCTGTGTGTGTGTGTTGCACCTGACTCCGCTTTCTGCCCTCGCTACACATTGCTAGCGCAGCCGCTTTCATTGAATCCATCCATGTCAGGCTGTGATGGCTCATGCATGTCCATGAATTTGTTCATATAGAAACCACTGATTAATGATTTAAATGAAATGTGTTCTGACAGTCAAGACAGGGCTGGGCAATATGTTATTGTCTTTCGATGTATAATGGTTATTTTCATCAAACACAGGTTGAAGTACAAATAATTGCTTTAGGGGGTGATTGGCCCCATATCCCTATAACCTGGGAGTTCCATATGTAGTGTGATAATGGTTGGGTTTTGGGTATATAGGACTCAGAAATATGTCGGAGTCTTTATTTTTTAACTACTTTAGGTTCTCACACTGACATTCAGAGATTTTCTTCAGCATTTAGCAGACGCTTTTATCCAAATTTATGACTGAACTCAATTTTGAGAAATTGAGAATTAAGGACCTTGCTCAGTGGCCCAACAGTGGCAACTTGATGGCGATGAGGCTTGAACCAGCGACCTTCGCATTCCCAGCTTTGTACCTTAACCACTAAGCCACCACCGCCCATTCAGCCGTTCCAGTCAGTCAATGTTCTTTTCTTATAACTGTTGCACATATTCTCTACATCTTTAACATAAAGAGATGTCAAGTCTGAGTCTTCAACACATCTGAATTGAAACGGATGGAAAAATGTTCCTACCGAATGCTTCAGAGTATAATCTCTCCTAACATATGTCTGTGTTTATTTTTTTATTTTTATTTTTTACTTTGCTCTCATGTGGATCTCTAGCTGACACCCCAATAGAGGAGTTCACTCCCACCCCAGCCTTCCCTGCCCTTCAGTACCTGGAGTCTGTGGACGAGGGTGGGGTGGCATGGCAAGCTGGGCTGCGTACCGGAGACTTCCTCATCGAGGTAATAAAGCTTTCATGAGTATTTGCATCTTTAGGAAACGTACTGCAGCACCCCTAAGCTTGTCTGATTCGAGAGGAATGATACTGTACATGGATCTGTGTTAGCTTGTACATGCAGGCATTGGTAACTTTGTTCTGTACATGGGGGTGTTTGATATATTTCCACATGCTGATTGTATCTGTTTAGAAGTGAAGAGTGTTGTGCTGATGGACGCTAGTGCATTTTGGGCATTAAGCAAAACAACTCAATGGTCTGTGAAGTTTTTTTGTGGGTGTGTTTGTGGGCATTCTTTTTTCACTATACTGGAAAACTGCGACATACATCTACATATCAATAGCATTTAAAATGTCAACAGCTCCCGTAGGGATGAGTACCGTACATTTTCTGACTGTAGGTAGCACCGTGGTGTACGGTCTGGAACACTTGATAAGGTACGTGTAAGGTACTGGTGAAGTCATTTTAATGCTTAAGCTTTCTCCATTATCTCACTTTCTACCAACAATAACTGAAGCATGTCTTCTTCTGGTTGATTTCATGGTTCTACCTTTTCAGCATTTAGCAGACTTACAGTACAGTTACAGTATACAGTCGGAGCAATGAGGGTTAAGGGGCCCAACAGCATCAACCTGGCAGTGTTAACTTGATTACTAGTCCAGTACCTTTAACACGAGGCTACATCTGCATCCTTAGCAGACTAGGCAATCCCAGCATTCATTAACTCACACAAAAAATCACCATGGTGGCTGATGGGGGCAAAGAACAGAGTTGTTTTAGATGTTTAACTTGTATAAACGTGTAGAAGTGTATTTATTTGTAAGTTTGGACTTAAAAAGCTTTTAAGTTCACAGATGGAGAAGTTATTTGACACCTTAGCATGTTGTGCCACCTCGTCCATTGTCTTGAATAGATTATAACTAGTAATAAAGAATTTAAATGTGCATGTGGACATTTTGTCTGCATATTAACTTTTATATAAGAACTGAGATTGTGAACGTTAGGGGAGGTCACAGTTACATCTTTAATGAAAGTGCAGTGGCACACACACACACACACACACACACACACACACACACACACAGCAGGCTGGCACTCCTACAGGAGGCTATGAAAGTGCATGTTGGTTTTCCCCGTAGGGAAGCTCTTCCTTCCGTTCTCATACTGTTATTGTGCTAAAAGTCAGAGGGAAGCTGTTAGCTGCGCCATGTTGTCTTTAGTTTCAGTGGATTATGTTCCGTCAGACCTTGGATATGCCAGACAGCTTTTAGCACTTTCTTTTTCTGTGCAAAGAATGCAATCACGTGTTTACTTTGTGCTTAAGCCACTTGAGTCTAATTGGAGTGAATGACAAATCTGAAATAATGGATAACATTTATAGTTTAAGATCGGCCAGACTAGATGCTCACACTCACTGTGTGAAGTGGAGATGAGCAGGAGGTACACACTCTTCACATCAGTATCAGAAGGAAGAAGTTCACCTACATGCAAAATCCATTTGAGCACGTGTCTCTCGTCAGCTCTAAGAGGAACCTCAGGATCGCACGGGAAAGGATCGACTGCTTTAAAGTAACAGTGTGGGAGAGAAGGGCATAAGAAACGGTGATGGCCATGAGGGCAGGTCCTAAATGATCCAGCATTTTTAATGTAGATGCAGCTGTAGTAATAACTATATATTTTTACTACAATAATGAGGATTAAACTGTATGATTATACTTTTACATTAAAAAATGTAAATACAGGATGGAGACATAGTTCCATTCTGAATTATGTTTGGTGATGATGATGATTATCCGATTAGTCGCAGCCAACTCTCGGTCACTTGATGGATCATCGATCCATGAAGTATTTCGGCAATGATAATGGAGTAGTTTGCCATTGCTTTCTCCACCCCTCCCTATTTATCTGGGCTTGGGACCGGCGTGTAGCCGTGGACAGTTACATGGCTGGGTAAACCAACAGGACGATTCAGTGTCTCCAATTAAGCTGGTAGCATGTCTTTGGACTGTGGGAGGAAACCGGAGTACCCGGAGGAAACCCATGTGGACACAGGGAGAACATGCAAACTCAGCACAGAAAGGACCGAGATCGCCCCACCCAGGGATCGAACACAGGACCTTCTTGCTGTGAGGTGTCAGTTCTACACACTAAGCCTCCGTGCCACCTGAATTATGTTCAGGAGCGCTCAGGTGGGGCTTCTGTAAATGACACTAAACAAAAATCTCTGACATCCGGAGCCTGAATTCCCAGAGGTGCTACTGTCAGATGTGATTAACTCAGTCACAGGGGGTTTGGGTGGTTAGGGTATAGCCAAGGCCAAGTGATGGATTTCCATCCTGTCCAGGTTAGGGTCGTTGGGCTCTACAGAGCAACACACCAAAGATCAACACAACCCCTCTGTCCTTCAGACAGCCTTACTCTCCAGTCCCGTCTGATACTCGACCAGCAGCATCGCTGGGTTTGAATACGACCTGCTTTCCAGCAGATGATGTTGTGCCAGACATCTAGTATCCATTTTTCATTGTGCTTACTTGTGCTGTGCAGTATGATGGTACATTTGGATTACTGATTGAGGATATGAACTGGCTTCAATTCCTTTACGGTATTGATTTCTCATGTACTGTACCGGCATT
This sequence comes from Microcambeva bendego, assembly GCA_034509265.1. NCBI lineage: Eukaryota > Metazoa > Chordata > Actinopteri > Siluriformes > Trichomycteridae > Microcambeva > Microcambeva bendego. The sequence continues at coordinate 22,084,553 of JAYDZG010000004.1, read as the reverse complement.
AGAGCTGCAACTATCGATTCTTTTTGTACTTTCGCTTTAATCAAGAGCAAAAATAAATGCATAGGAGATAAAATAAGACGTCTCTTTAAGCAAGCGGCACATTTTTATTCCTTACATGTAGCACAGTTTAAAGAGATCATTTATTATTATTATATTAATAATAAAAAGAAGAAGAAGAAAAAAAAGAAGAAGAAGAAGAAGAAGAAGCAATACCTAAACATCATGTTTAGTTTGTGGAACTTTCAGAAACCTTTAATGTTTTATAGGAGACAACAAAGTTCTGTCAGTGTGTGTGTGTGTGTGTGTGTGTGTGTGTGTGTGTGTGTGTGTGTGTGTGTGTGTGTGTGTGTGTGTGTGTGTGTGTATATCAACGACTGCATTTTTCTCTCTCCAAAACCTTTTGTATTGTTTGGTCTTTTTGATCTCTTCGGGTTTTAACTAACTTAGATGGGAGCACAGCGAACATCCTTTATACTGAACTGTGCACCAAAAGTCCCTGAATAAATCCTGTATTTTTATTTTCTGGACAATACGTTGGCTCAGTGGGTAACACTACTGCCTCACAGCAAGAAGGTCCTGGGTTTGATCCTCAGATTGGGCGATCTGGGTCCTTTCTGTGTGGAGTTTGCATGTTCTCCTCGCGTCTGTGTGGGTTTCCTCCGGGTGCTCTGGTTTCCTACTACTACTACAAAAAAAACAGGTTAATTGGAAATCAGTGCATTGTAGTGTCGGTCCCAAGCCTGGGTAAATAGGACGGTTGCGTCAGGAAGGAACTGTGCCTGTGGTTTGAGAATGAGGTCTAGTACATGCTCGGGTGTTTTCATACTTTTGGCCGATACTTGTGATGCTTAATTGTGTTTGATATAGAGAAAATGTGTCAGACTTCAGGTGGTACTGTTTCTCCTCGTCCTGGTTATGTCTCCACAACTGATGACCTTGCAAACCTACCTTAATGATGTAATCAATGCTATTGAGCGCTAGTCCTCTCCAGAGACAGAAAAGCTTGTGACAGCTTCATGTGTGTTTCTTCTGCTCTTCCTGCTCAGATTCTTCTCCTCCCGCTAAAGCACAGTGAGAGATGGTCTTATCCTTCATGCTACCACATCTCTGGGGATGAGATGATGGTGTAGCTTGCTCTGCTTTTACAGTTTGTTTCAGTGTTCACGGTTCTATCTGCTTTATTTGTATAACGGACTTCCATGGCTATTAATACTTAAGTGTTGAATGAATTCTCTTGCTTAACCGTCCCAGGCTACTGCAGCTGCAAAATATATCATAATGCACACCGTGTAATTCACTATTTAATACAAGAGTGTAAGAAAAGTGCTTTAGGCATCTTTACCCTTTCCTTCTAAATGGAGCGTAATGCTTCACTCTTTATTCGTGGTTCACTGCAAGGAAGTACCATCAGTTCCTGGGTAGAGCTTTAAGTTATCAACCAGAGGTGGTGGTTCAAATCCAGACTCTGCTATGCTACTCTGCTATGTAGGGATGGTGGTAGCGTAGTAAATAGAGCTTTGGACTACACACCAGAGATTGGCAGTTCAAATCCTGGCTCTGCATAGTGCCACACTGTCCCTGTTGCCACAGTTGGGTCCTTGAGCAAGACCCTTAACCCTGTCTGCTCCAGGGGCGCTGTACAATGGCCGATCCTGCACTCTGACCCCGGCTTCCAAACAAACTTGGATTTGTGAAGAAAGAATTTCATTGTACTGGACATCTGTATATGTGTAATGACAAATAAATGAATTCTGTACCATTCTATCGAAGGTGGAACAGTTCCATGTGAATAGAACAGATTGGGGACAGAGGCTCTCTGAATGTTTAACCTCATGGCCAAAAGGATTTAACCACCCGACCAGTAGCTTGTTAAACCTTCCATTTCAAACACAAAAAGTGTTAGAATTTCGTTTGTGAAAAGTGATCTTCTCATCTATAAAGACTCTTCTGAGAAGTCTTTGTACAGCAAGTAAGTGTGTCTGTGGGAATTTGTGTCCATTCAGTCAAAAGAGCATGTGTGGAGCTGCTCACTGATTAGATTTATTTTTATTTGATTATTTTTTTATGCTGGTTCTCAGTCGATGTTCCAGTTTTAAATCTGTTCAGTAGTTTCTTTAAACTGAGCTTCTCTTCATGTCTTTCACCCATTTTATAGAGGTTGCTTCCTGCTGGAACATGAACTTCCCTAAACTGTTGCTCTTCTTTTATTCAATTGATTTGTTACACCTGTTTGTAACTGTTGAGGCTGAAATACGTTCAAAGGTTATGGCTGTTGCAGTCATTTTGTCCGTATAGTGTATCGAGCGTAGATGTTTCCAGCATTAAAACCTGCTCAGTAATAACATGCTAAGTGCTTGTG
>JAYDZG010000004.1:21976649-21991660 GCA_034509265.1 Microcambeva bendego | reverse complement strand
GATAAATGGGGAGGGGTGGAGAAAGCAATGGCAAACTACTCCACTATCATTGCAAAAATACTTCATGGATCGATGATCCATCAAGTGACTGAGAGTCGGCTGCGACTAATCAGATCATCATCATCATCATCATCTTTACATTTACAGCATTTAGCAGACAACTTTATCCACAGCGACTTACATCACAGTTACAGTATACAGTCTGATCGATTGAGGGTTAAGGGCCTCGCTTAAGGGTACAGTATCAGAAATGAGGGGGCTTAAACCTTCAGATTACTAGTCCTGTACCTTAACTAGTACAGTACCTTAACCACTAGGCTACGGCTGGTACTGTTTACCCACCTGAGGTTGAAGCCAACAAGTAGGGACGGCTTTGTGAACAATGCAGCTATTGCTGCCAGCTGTAGCCTATCGGTTAGGTAATTCGACGGATGCCGATTCAAACCTCAGCACGGACAGGTTGCTGCTGTTGGGCCCTTGAGCGAGGAACTTATTGCTCAGACTGTATAATGCTGTATAATGTAACTGTACTGTAAGTCACTTTGGATAATGGTGTCTGCTAAGTGCTGAAAATGTAAATGTATTGCTAGATTTGACGGTAGACTTTATATCTAAATGACATTGATATCTATCTTATATTTTGCCCAAACAGCTTACAGTTTGACATATCACAACAAAGTTAAATGGTTAAATTGCTCGGGAGTCCAACAAAACAAAAAGTACATGAAAACAAAGTACATGGGAAAGTGGTCTTCCAGCAAGAAAAACAAAACCCTAACTGAGACTTAATGTAGAAAGGAAAGTTGTGCACAGCATCCAGGTATGCCACAATGTAGAAGCTGATAAACACAGATGTCACTGAACACAGCCAGACAAGCTTGAGGTTGTTTTTACTGCAGATAGATTGAAATCTAATGCACAAAAATAAAAGAAGAGCAGAAAGAACTGCAGAAATCATGGAAATACCAGGATCTAACCAGTATGTTAACACACACACACACACACACACACACACACACACAGTTTTCTAACTCAAGTGAAGTTGCCAATTAATTAATCTCTCTGTTTTTCTCTCTAAACAACTTGTTGCTTCTTTCTTCATTCACGCTTGTTTTTGCTCCCACTTCTAAACTTCTGTAAGGAAAAGAAAAGCGTCCCAGTGGACCTTAAGTATCTTAATTAAAGTCAGCAATTGCAAGCAGACTCGACTTATTTGGGCTTGCTTTCTTACACTCACTCAAAGAGGTAAGAGGGAATTGTTCATCCCCCCTTAAGACGAGCACTCGTTCAGGGCTGATAGTGTAAGGTCCTGTTAGGAGTGAGGACTCGGCAGGTTTTAAATTAAAAACGGAGAGTTCTTTCCATGTCCTCCGTTAGTGCCAGTGTAATAATGTGAATGTGTGATGAATGCCTCATCTTCAAAGTCCTCCTTCAAACAACACTTGTTGGTAATTAACAGAGAGGCTTTTTCACAGAGGGCCAGTGTTGGATGTGGATTTGTGGAGAGGATTTTGTGTGAGGGAGCTTCAACGAGTCGTCCTCTTTGTTCGCGTTCCAATAGCTGTGATTTAAGCAGTGTTTCATTCTGCCATACAAGATTCCCCAGATACGGACAGATGTCGACGAGACAACTGGTGCAGAATTAATAAGGAGCGCACAAGTTCACACTGTTCAGAGAAGATGCTTCACCGTTCTGTTCACCTCTGTAGAGACTTTATAACATTACTTACATATCATTTTTTTTTATTATCGGAAGCTTAATCTGTAAAGCAATTACATTTTCTTGATTTTAATCGACACAGAAATGCTGAATAGAAATAAATTAATGGATGAACCAGCAGAGAACTTTTTTCTCTATGCAATGTTATTGGGAAGTGGAAGGAATAGAAACATTTCTTGGTTGTGTTCATAACTTTAGTTATTTACTTTTGATTTTGAATTAGAATGAGCTTGGCTTGAATTTTAATCTTCTCAGAGTTGGGCATGATTGGGCATCTAGGAAGAAATAATCCTAATAGCAGAGATGGTAGAACTTGATATTGTGCAACACATTCTGCAGCACTCCATAAATCAGACCTTTATGGCAGCGCTGACAAACCTCTTGAAGTTGAAGTGGAATTGCAGAGCTTGACTTAACCCAGACTTAACTCTTCAGACTGAACCACAGCCACAACGTCTGACAATAAAATAAGCACTTCCCAAAACCTGGGTAATATCATCCATACTGTGAAACATGGTGGTGGGAGCATCGTATTGTTTAGATGAAAAAGAAAGATGAACCACTGATAAAGTGGTTTAAGAAGAAACATTAAGAAATGCAGCAAAATACAAAAATGGGCGGCATGGTGGCTCGGTGGGTAGCCTGTCGGTGGGCTCTGTCGCCTCACAGCAAGAAGGTCCTGAGTTCGATTCCCAAGTGGTGTAATGTGAGTCCTTTCTGTGTGGTGTTTGCATACTCTCCCTGTGTCTGTGTGTGTTTCCTCCAGGACACCGGGAGAACATGCAAACTACACTCAGAAAGAACCTGGACCACCCCGTCTGGGGATTGAACCAAAGACCTTCTTGCTGTGAGGCTACCACATCGTCCTAAAATCCTAATAAATAAAAAACACTCAAACTCAGACTGGAGCAACAAATCATCTTGTAACACAAATAAACAGCTGAAAAACCTCAGTGGCTTTGTTGAGGACATTTTTGACAGTTAATGGAGAAGTATTAAATAAAACCACACACACGTGTTGCTTAAGCTGAGGGTTCAGTGTCAAGGTGTTGCTAGCATGAATTCATTTCTGTTGGAAGTCTCTGATAGCAAACACTCGATTACAGTAAATTATATTAACAATAAATGTTATTTTTGCCATCAGTGCTAGTGTAGCCGGTCCTTAAAACCAACTGGTTTTCGTTTCTACAATGCAGAGAAGCAAGCATGGCTGCTGGTTTATTAAAGCTATTGTAAAGATTGCTTTTAAAATTTAAATCGATCGCTTCATTGCGTGTGGACTCCAAGAATGCAAATTAAAAACACGTTTCTGTTTAACCCTATTCTCTAACTTTCTTTCCAGCCCAGCTCATGCTAGCCTTCACAAAGGAAAACTGATGATCATGGGTGACAATAGGAGCGTCAGTGGCGTAGACTGTGAGGAATCACATTTTGTTTGGGCATTACAGAATAATTACACATATGTCCGAATTGGCACCATTCATGCTCCCTGATAATATTTTAAGGATTAAAGATGTTGGTGCGGCCCTCTGCCAGGGGCCTGGTCCTTTGACGCATTCAAATGCAAAAGCCCGGCGTTAGGCGGGGGAGCTCCGTCTGTCTACGTTGCTCCAGTAGCCATCAGGAAGAACGTTTCATCCAGCAGACATCAGGCACTTAATACCCAGATCAATTCTCCCACATAAAGCAGTTAACAAAGACACTCAGGCTCTTTGGTGTAAAAGTAATTATCTCTAAGCTAATGGAAGTACTTCTTTTTGTTTAAAACTTCGGCCTGCTCTAACAGGTAGCAGATTTTACACCCACTACAAAAAAACATAATCCTAAAAGTTGCATGCATGACATGGAGCGATTTCATTTAAAATAGTGTCTGTATTTAAAAGTGATGCACCGGGAGATTAAACGTAGACTGAGAGTAAATTCCAAATTGGGACTAAATGTTTTAAACAATTTCTGCATTTAGTCACATTTCTGCTTGGAAATGTGCATGAAATTGTACATTTATTCTTTCGCAATAAAATCAATTTAAAAATGGGAAACCGATATCTGTGCAGCTTATTATATATTTTGATTAACTAATTAATCATAGAAACAGCATGGTTCCATAACCATGTGAAATTTTGCTATAGTTGTAAACCTGGGAACGGTGGCCTTCACATTAAAAAAGAAGCTACTTTGAACATTTACATTTGCAGGTTTTGACATAAAGCAACTCCCGATTTCCTCCATCATACTGTTATAAATGCATTCCTATTACATTACATTATGAAAATAATTACAATGATTAAACAATTCTGTATAAATCGAAGCTTTTGACCACACACATGCACTACATTGTTAATTAAGATGTCTTACCAGTAAATAATGTATTTAAACAAATGAAGAAACTAACATTTAGCTCAAAGTGTTACAAGATACCTGGAAAGTTTATGCCTTGACTATAATATTAATATAATCACCATAAGATGCAATCAGGCCTGTATTGAGGAGGAGGTGGGGCTTGAACTAACAACCTTTTAAATAGTAGTCCAGTCGATACTGGCAGATTTCTGCCATGTGGTTTCTTTACCACAATTTCCTTTAAATCATCATTAAGTTATCATTACTTAGTTATACTAACACAATTTGTTAATTATTAAAATTAATATGATTATGTTAGTAGTCAATTTGTCTAATCTTCATTCTTTTATAAGTGGAAGTTTTAGTTTAACTGTTAATCCTTTATTGCTGATCACACGATGCTGCTGGTTGTTCATTTATTAGCAGTTGAAGCCGTTCCATGCCCGGGTGGGAGAATTTCTCTCGGTACATATTCTGTTATGGAAGCGTTAGCTGAAAAGGAAAATCAATTGTTTTCCCCCAGACTGAGGGGCGTAGACTCCCTTACATATGTTGCTCCACTGGGACTCTTTGGAACGCACTGGTCATCCATTTGTGAAAGCCTCGGCTAGCTTTGAAGTTAATTTATTGTGCAAAGACAGCGCCACCTGTACTTGGGAAAGTGACAGTCGCAAATCCAGTGATTTGCCAAGGCATGGCACTCGCTCGTCTCTCAGAAAATCTAAAGCAATGACGGATGGACGACTACACCGTTACATAAGAGATGGATGAGTATCTCCGTCTCATTAATAATTAAAAAAAAACATTAAACAGAACGACCTCTTTGTGATATTCTAAACTACAAATGCAGATAAGGCTTCTCACAAAATGTTGTCTGTTGAAATGTTTCCCAATTCAGTCAAAGGAGCATTTGCATGGGTTAGGATGTTGGTCATGAAAGCCTTAATTGATGTTTCAGTTTATTCCAGAGTTCAGGGGTCTGTAAAGGACATCACAGTTTCCCTCGTTTCTTTATGGATGTGCTCTGGGTTACAGGGTTACAGTCATGCTGTAACAGGAAATAATCGCCCCTAAACTGTAGCTACAAACCTGGAAGCATTTCATTTCCTTTATAGAGCTGAGCCAATCTGTTAGTAATCAGTGTACTAATAGGGGATATGGATTGGCAGAGGCATTCAGGGCGTTCTACTAAACACCAAGTGTTTCTCCATATAAACAGACTTGCCGTGACTCTGGCCAAGATAAAGTGGTGAATGAAAATGAAATGAATATCTGAAAATATGTAAGTAGAAATTGAATGTATTTTAAAGACGTTTGGCGTAGTGTAGTGCTTCAGAATGCTCTAAGCCATTTTGGCAAACAAGCACTTTCACAGATGATAGTGTGAAGAACAAATAATCGATTTATAACTGTGTTTAAAAGTATGTTTTATTATTATTATTATTATTATTATTATTATTATTATTATTATTATTATTATTATTATAAAAAATGCATTTTTACTCAAATTGTTTGGCAGATTACTTTATTTTGCTTGAGCTATGATTCGGCTTCCCAATTTACATTTTGACACCAAATAAATCAAATATCGCGTTTACATTTAGGAACAGGCATGCCTTCTCTTTTTTCCATTCATTTCCAGGGTCTGTTCATTCTTTTGCTCCATCCTGCCCGCATTTGGCCCATGAAATTCCCTTTTTGTTGACGTTTGGACATGGAAATTTAAGTATTCACGCCAACTTAAGCCATGAAAAATTGATGAAATTACAGTCTGTTGGGGTGAAAGAGCCTGAGTGGGTGCCGGACAAAAGGCGACGAGAGTCCGATTGCTGGCTCACTAACAGGTGAAGTGCTCCAGTGTATGCCAGTGGCACGTGAATGTGGCTGGACAACAGGCCTCCTGCTGGGAGGCCATAAAGACAGGGCACGCACCATCAGCGTGGAGACACCAGCCGAAACGAGCGCTGCCTTTCAACCCCTGCTAACCTTTGGACTTCATCAAGGGTTTCAGATACGCCATGTTTTATCAATGACAGGAGCCGGACCAACCGGATGCTTCTTTTGACCAGATCTTTGTTTTTAAAATGGACCTAACACGCGAAGAAAGTGTGCACCGCATCAGGAAATATCTGTTGGTTCCCCCCTTCCTTTCTTTTTTTGCAGTTTTGTATGAGTGGGTGTGTGTGACCATGGTGCTGGTGATTTAGTTTAACAAAGATGGTTAAGTGTGAGAGGAAAACCTGGATCACACGCTGAAGTACGATTCTCAAGCCGAATAAAGGACGTACTCTGTACGAAGAACTATTGTGGCAGTAAAACAGCTTGTGACCTTACAGTTGATCTTTCTTTGATGCTATGATTAATAATTTCACACCAAAACTAGTTACCGCAGATTCATTCATTTCCAATAAAAACCTCCAAAAGAGTAATCTGTTCCAGTTCTAGTTCAGCTTAGTGTTTAAGGTACTGGAGAAGTAATTACAAGGTCACTGGATCAAGCCTCACCACGGCCTGGTTGTCACTGTTGGGCCCTTGAGCAAGGCCCTTAACCCTCAATTGCTTAGACTGCAATTGCAAAGCGTCTGCTAAATGCTGAAAATGTAAACGTTCATGTAAATGGTTTAACAGCATACACACAACATAACAGCTCTTCTTGTATGTTGACTTTTTTAGTTTTTGCCTTTTAGTACACAATGCAAGGGAGGTCAGTCTATCTACCTACCCACAGTTTCAAAGATACGCAGAGTGTGTGTGTGTGTGTGTGTGTGTGTTTGCCCTATGTTTCCTGCCTTCCACCCAATGAATCTAACCCACCGTGACCCAGACCAACACAAAGCAGAGGTAAAACAGACAATATTAAAGGAAAAAATAGGTATCACGTGACTGTACTCACTCTACATGACAGATAAGGCGTTTGGTCATTCAGTAGAATCTCGAGAGCTGCGACTGCTTTGAATCAAGCGAGTTTGTTGAACTGGTTTGTATCTCTCATACACATGTTTCACAGTCAGCACCGAGTAGAGTCTCCAAGGGTGCTGGTGTGTTGTTTAATCAGTTCTTTTTAGAAGAAGTAATCAAAAGAAATCCGTACCTGCGATGTTTGGAGTACAAAATATAAGAAGTTATATAAAAAAAAGACTTTCTCCAGCAGATCAAATTTGCAGGGACTGTGTGAGGAATCTCTTCAGCCGTTCCCCCTCCGACAGGCCAGTGAAAATAAATATGAGCTGAAATTAAAATGAGCATTTTAGGTAGTAAATGAAACTACATAACTGGCTGCTAAAAACAATGCTAAGGAGAAAGCTATTGATTTGCTCGAGCAGCTTTCTTAAATGGTAACATCATTATTAACATACTTTAAGATAAATAAGGATTATTATTATTATTATTAGGATTTTTTAACACTGTGCAGTGAAATTTTTACCTGATCCGTGCAGTGAAACACACACATGGCGGTGAGCACACATGCCCGGAGTGGTGGGTAGCCCAAGCAACGGTGACCGGGGAGCAGTGAGAGGTTAGGTGCCTTGCTCAGGGACATTTCAGTCATGACCGGTTGGCTATGGGAATCGAACCGGCAACCTTCTGATCACAAGTACAGGTCTCTAACCACACCACAGCTGCCTCTATTCTGTAATATTACATTTTATGTTTACAAATGTTGTACACTGCAATTAAGTATATAATATTTTAATTTATACATATTATACATTTATACATTATTTATACATATTATATTAAACATATTATATTAAAATATTTATTATTGAAAGCATCTTCCTTGAATTACATGAATATAAGAAAGCATATTAGCATACACATTAAAATTGGATCTATAAATGTAATGTTAATTTTAATTTAATTTAATTTTATTTCATATACCGTATGTTATAACATATGTGGAAAAGCCATCATTGATATGTGGGTCTATGTGACAAACCTAAGGAGATGACTACTGCATCTACCTGCTAAAAAAGCAAAATGAGGATGGAGAACATGGGTTTTAGTCATGCCCTGCTGAACCCTTGACCTCCATGAGTACAGGAAAATCTTGAAAGTTTCTTTTTAAATCTCTGCATCATGTTGAACTAGGGGTAGAATAAGGTTTTCCCTTTTTAATAGCATCCCCCATCATGTCCTTTGTGTTCTCCTGCCACTAATAGTCTTTAGATTCACCTCTCTCACAGTGAGGGTTATAGACTCCCCTTTTGTTACCAGTTTCGGGAATGATAAGGGCACCAAAGAGGAACTAAATAGGTAGCAAAATGTTGGAATCTCATCAGTTCTTACCTGATCAATGTGCTTACTGTGACATACTTCTGACCCGGTCCAGTTAACATGGACAGGCATGTTTTATTTCAATCTTATTTCAAATTTAGTATCTTGGATAGAAAAGGTCCCATAAAAATGTTGGGAGGGTCATTGTTGAGTCCCCTTTAGCCTTTTGTGAGCTGGACCCCTCCTCATCTGAAGGAGGAATGATTTCATGAGTGACTGAGAATGAAAAACGGTCCTTGAGATGGTCACTCGAGAAGCCGAGGCTCCATTTCTGTGACTCTTTCTCTTTTTGAGCTGTAACACCTACATTGTATGCAGAGGGACAGAAAGCAGTGAATGGCCTCAAAAAGAAAAAAAAAAGCCATTCACTTCAAGGCAGCTGGGCAGGCCGAGTCTTCACCACGGCCTCTTTACTCATGGATGAGTTTTGTGCAAAGCTTGATGCAAAGGCTGCTATTCTCTCACTTAAGACAGCCAATAAATTCATCGCATAGCAAGCGCATTGGTGCCTGTGGTATTCTCTGCAGCCCTGAATGTAGTTAAGCCACGGTAAAGTTGTCGGACATTTCTTTGGCTCGGCTTCACCTCGAGGTTTCGGCAGGAACTCTGACAGGTCCCTGAATAAATAGCAGTTGGCTTTGAAAGGGGCTCAGAAGAACGTCACCCAGAGTTCAATAGGTCTTGTTGGAATCTGCGAGACCTTGCTGCCCTCATTCTTGACCATCAGTGGACAGGAGAACATCAAGCTAAGTCCAGAGTGGTTGTTCACTTCATGAAGTCCCTGAAAAGAACCGAAGTTCCTTTTGGTCCCTTTTCTTTTCTTTCTGTTGACTTGCCTTCACTTTTAAAGCATTGTTCTTCACTCGACTATGTGACCGATGACTACTCTTTTATCTGCTGGGCTATTTATTCATCCTTTCATTTAAAAGCCAGTTCCACGATCATGCTGAAATAAAGCTTTGGAAATGCCAACCTAAGCTCATGAAAAATATGTATGAATTAAAACGAGCAGGGACCATGAGGTTGGAGCTTGTTCAATTTCATGCAAATTAAGTCATAAGAAAGGCGACAAATGCTAAATGCGATGCAAAACTTTACTGTTTTGAGGGCGTGGTGTGAAAGGCAAATATGGGCTGCAAAAGAATTTGTGTTCAGCTGTTTGTAATGGGAAGTTTTGACAAAACAATGCAAGTCAAACCGGACTGGAAGACATTGTAATATATATCTTTAAAAAAAACTACAAACCGACATACCAACACCCACAACACAATTAAAAAAGAAAACACTAATCCCCAAATACTTGGTCCTAAGTGTGTTTAACTACATGATAGCAATTTTCAAACAAACATACAATACACAAAAGAACATCCTGAACCGTCCACTGTATTCACAGAAGTGTTTGGACACCCCTTCTAATTTTTAAATTGTCGAGTCGTCACAAGAACTCATGTGCTTCTAACTTTGCAGGAACAGTTTAGGGAAGGTCCTTTCCAGCATGACAGAATCAGCAAAGTGAATGTGTCATGCACAAAGCCCTTCGGAATGAACTGGAACCTCAGCTAGACGTTTAGAGGCAGCCGTGACCTGGTGGTTAGAAAACTGGGCTCGTGATCAAAAGGTCGCCGGATCATAGAGCCGACAGGTCACGACTAAAGTGCCCTTGAGAAAGGCACCTAACCTCTAACTCACTGCCCCTAGTGTTCACTAGAGTGTATGTGTGTGTTTCACTGCACAGTGATGAAAAGCGTATTCTAAAGAAAAAAAACTATGGCTTTCTTGACCAACAATGCTCATTTGATAAAATACACAAATAAAATACACCATAATATACTAAATATACTACTAAATATTGTGAGAAATCTGCTCAGAGGAGTGGCTGTTGTTATAGCTCATCGTTAGGAGGCATAGAGCGTATTTAAGATCAGGCTTCTGATTTTAGAATTCAACTTGAGTCTGGATTTGGCTCATGGACAGACACGCACTTTTGTTTCTGATGGTTCTTTGCATTGTTATTTGCGTTTGATGGCTATTTAATTTTCTTCCTGCTACCCACTCATGAACGTGTATTTTCCTTTACTAAGGTTAGAGACGTCTCCTGTTGCTTTATATTTTTCCCAGATCATTTGTGACTCCCTGGGTGTGTCATCAACACAGGTAATGGATAATTGTGACGACTATTTACTCCTTCTGCTAGTTGTAGGGATTTTACATGCTCTTCCATTGTTGGTGTGGGTTTAAAGCGGTTGCTTTGCATTTACATTTACCCATTCTTTTAAATTTTGTGTATGTATATCACCCCTACCTGACCCTGATTAAGATAAGGGGTTAAAGAAAATGAAATGATTGAATGATGGCTCTCATGGAATAATATATATACTGTATATATTATATCAAATGATGCGACCCATCATTCAATCATTTCATTTTCTTTAACCCCTTATCCTAAATAGGGTCGGGGAGCCTATCCCAGCTCTTCAATGGGTGTAAGGCACATGGTAACAACCTGGATGGGGCGCCAGTCCATCACAGGTACCTACAGGACAATTCAGTGTCTCCAATCAACCTGGTAGCATGTCTTTGGACTGTGAAAGGAAACCGGAGTACCCGGAAGAAACCCACATTGACATGGGGAGAACATGCAAACTCCTTACAGAAAGGACCCAGATCGTCCCACCCGGGGATCAAACCCAGGACCTTCTCACTATGAGGTGACAGTGCTACACACTAAGCCACCGTGCCACCACCATCCCAGCCAACTGCAATGAAAAAGTTTTTCTTTAATTTTTTTTTTACTGAATGACAAGTCTAACATAATCACACAGAAATTGGAACTGACAAAGTCTGAACATGGACATGCTAATGAAAAAGTAATTTGTGCACCTGTTGCTCTTTTAGTCTTTTGTGGAGGAAACATCGCCTGGCAGTGATTACCATTAATCTTTGCTGATCACACAGACTGGAGGAAGTAGCTCCACCTTTTGATGAATAGAAGAACCAAGGCTTTCGGAAGAACGCCGACTTGTTAGCACACTTTCTCCAGACCTGCAGGGGTGGAAGGCCAATATGGTAGTCTTCTACAGGAAGTGTGTGAATACAAAGCATGGTGGGTATTCCTGCTGGATTTTGCTTTATCCTCTCCGAGAGGCGAGAGCAGGAGATCTGAGAGCCGGTGCTTCCCTGCCGGTAACGACCCATGGCTTTCAACCTGCCTCTGCACACACACACACAGAGGGAAGATTAGATTTAATCTTGAGTTCCGACATGCTGATACTAACACCACTTTCCATTTCAGAACTGCAGTCAGATATGATGAGGGTAGCGAGTAAAAGAAGGTCTACTAGCCATGGATTAGATCCAAAGAAAGCCTGGTTCAAAGACTTGATATTTGACCGGCGGAGGGAGAAGGAAAAGCTTTTTGGCTCCATACAGAGTCCTGTTTACATCCCCATCTGTTTGGGTAATTATGATGTCCGTGAGTCATGTGTGTGTTTCACTGCACGGTTCAGGTTAAAATGCAAAATTTCGCTGCACAGTGATGAAAAGAGGATTCTGAATAAAAAAAAGTATTTCTTCCCAAAATATATTTAGTCCAAACAAGCCTTCAGGAGCGCCGGTTTCCTGCCACAGTCCAGATGTGCAGTAAGTGTAGAAACTGTAAGCCGTTGCAAGCAGCAAAAAAGCTAAATTTAATCTGGTGAAATAAATTAATCCAATCAAAATGAATTTTGTCAAGATTTATAAATAATGTAAATCAACAATCAATACAAAGTTAGACTTATCTGCTCATTCAGAGAAGCACTTCGGATTAATCTAATCTAATCCAGGGGGGATTGAATGCCTTTATAATTTTTACATCTCAATTACTGTACAATGAATTTAACAAATAAGTGTTTTGTTAATACACAGAGTTAATTGAATTTTAATCGTGACTAAGGGCTTAGTAGCACAACGACCATTACGATAGCCCACTACCCCCGAGACTCAGCCGGGTCGGCACCTACACAGACACGTTTGGCGATGGCACTGCTTTTTACATCAAACTTTTTCACAAACCTTTGTACATCAAGGCTACTTAAATATTCCGATATTGGAAGTGGAGGGGTCATAGTTTGATACGGACACTGATCATCCCTTCAGCAATGTTTTATTTTGATATTTATACTATTATGAACATGTTATTGAGCTGTAATGTGCAACTCTAAATCATAAAGTTGGGACAGCAAGAAAAATGCAAATAAAAAAATACAATCAGAGCATCGAATATGTATCTGAATGAAATCAAAGTCAAAGCTGAGTGCTTTTGAATTTATAATTTTCCATACAGTCCCAACATTTTCCTAAAACGCAAGGTTGAAGTGTGAATTTCATCATACAATAGAGAAAGAAGAAACTTCTTTCTTTTTTATTTATTTTTTACCTTTAACCGCACGTAAAAACATAAATTATCATGTGCATACATGTGCTACACTAAAATATGGATTATTTCCTGGAATCAGAATAGAGTCATGAATGAATCTTAGTCTGTAAGAGACTTTGGAAACAGTGAACAAAGCCTAACAATGTGGGCTGTCTGTGAAATGGCATTGCGTGACAGTTCACATCATTAAAGGCCAATTACACTGCCATTGCACATTTAGTGCTGCTCCCTCAAGAGCAAAAGAGCTAAATGTTATTGTCTTCCTTCTTTCTTTTCCCTGTTTGCTTATCCCTGTGAGAAAACCCATTTACTCCAGACTTTTGCTAACATTTTCCCGGCCGAGCGAGGGGAAGACGGAGGCGCGCACACTTGGCCCTGCTCACTCCCAAGCTCTGAAAAGGCAAAAGTTTGTCGCTGTTATGCTAATAGAGCAGCGATCTGTAAATTCTCTCGAGTGAGAATTTTATTTGAATTAAATGAGGCTTTGGCTTTCTGCGACAATGAAAAGCTCTCAATGGTTGATCGGTGTGCCGCGACCACGCTTATTATGGCCCTGACGAAATGTGAACTGACACAAATGCCGCGGCCCGCTCACAATCCGATTACTCGGCTAAAACGCATCAATGGCGGCCAAGCCACCGGCCGCTGGCGTCCCCCATTCATGCGCACGGAGAACAAGACCGGCTCCTCCTCGCCAACGCCAGTGCCCTGGGCCTCGGCTCGAACCCACGCTCAGCCCATCACTAATCAATGGCAGCCTTTCAACAAGGTGCTGATCCCCCTGCTCAGGTCTAAAACAAAGCCTAAGATTGTGCTGATGGACCCAAACAGGTTTAGGAAAGCTTTCCTTCCAGAGAGGACACACGTTTGAATGTGGGGGCGATCGTGGAAGGGCTTTGCCAAATTCTACCCTATTAAAGATGTCCTAAAAAAGAAAAGCCCGAGTTAGCATGACATTACTCAGAAGAACAAGCTTTTAATTTAAAGTGATGTTGACAAGCAAAACCGCAGCTTCCTTTCTTAGGCTGCGTGGTGACGCTTCGGCTTCCCCACGACACCATTTAATCACAGACATTTACATGGTGCTCATTCTTTTCTTCTTAGCAGAACCTGCCAGGTGGTGGCTGAGAACTATACAGAAGAAATGTTTAAATAAAAAGTACCTGTCGGATTTGCATGATCTGAGAAGCATCGGCCATTTTCACCTCCTTAGAACTAAAAATAACATTCAAATCATTAATGAGCAATCTTAATCAGTTTTACTGGGGGCTAGAAAAGGTTCAAGAAGATTTTTCTTGCGGATAACATGTTGGATCTGAGCTGCACTACTAGGAAAATTTAGGGCACCCATTTAAATCAGACTGTTCCAGCCGTACATAAAGCTAACAGGTGCATAAACCAGCATTCAGCTATTTCATCTGCAACACTAATTATTTAGTAATTATATAAGATGGCCCAAGACATCCTGCTGCAAAGCACAAAACTACTGATTAAATTAAAATGGTCTTCAGAACTATGTCTGACCTCTATGAGGTTATGAACTTCTTGGTATTTCTATTTTTTGTTTCCATTTTATTCCACATATAGTACAGATAACCAAACTGGAGCTGTTTTATTTTAAACACTTGGCCTAAGCCCTACGATGGAATGCCTCGTCCACGGTATTCCTCCCCAGCTCCTGGTGTTTCCCAGTGAAACTAGCACAGCTGTGACCCTGACCAGGATAACTTGGTAATAATAGTGATGAGACTTGCTTATACAACAGTTCAGGTTAGTAGACGAGTCATGTAGATGAGTCTTTTATTTCCTAGCTTTCACAATGGTCTTAAATGCATTATAGACTTCCTGCATTGTGCCTTTCACATTAGGACTAAGCCTAGAGATTCAGCTCTCATAATTAGCATTCCCATTATAGACCGTTCTTACAAAGATGGATGTTTATAACCCAACACATACAAATGTATACAAGTATAACAATAGGTAGAAAGATAGAAAATACTAATACAACAATCACTTTAAAAACAGTGATCATTTTGAAAGTTGATCAACATTTGATTTCCATTTTATATTATAATTTTATTTTTATTGACAATCTTTAACCATCCAATTATTAATATAATAATAATAATATAAGTAGCTTCAATAATAATAATAGCCATATTACTACTGCTACTGCTTACATCATCATCATCATCAACAACAACAACAACAACAACAACAACAACAACAACAACAACAACAACAACAACAACAACA
>JAYDZG010000004.1:21965079-21975714 GCA_034509265.1 Microcambeva bendego | reverse complement strand
CAAAAACAACAACAACAACAACAATAACAATAACAATAATAATAATAATAATAATAATAATAATAATAATATTTCCATGTAAGGGGGCAGAGGGTGTCCCGGGAAACTAAAAACTAAATGTGTTCCCTCCTACCATATTTAGAAGTTTGGAACCGTTTGGTCCAATCGCAAATCTGAAAAATTCATTCAACAGGACGCTGTAATGTGTAACTGATTTGGTATCCATAAACATACTATAAATGTATATATTAGTTCATCTGATCATACTCTGTCCACGCCACACACACGCACGCACGCGCACACGCGCGCACACACACACACACACACACACACACGGTGTGATGTGAGGATGACGGTGAGGGAGGGAGTGTATGAAGTTGGTAAATGAGCGTTTGCCATTAGTCACAGTTCTTATAACCAACCATCGCACCTCAAGAACAGCTCATCTACATACATTACACCAGCAATGCATTTATTACTATTCTATCTGTATCATCATCATCATCATCATCATCATCATCAGTCTAATCAGTTAAATAAAAAGATGCGGCAAATAAAACAGATGTTGCTTTTCAGAAACACAGTCCACATAAATGCGAATATTAAAAGCTTTAAGAAAAGTTTATGAAAAGTCAATACATTATTAAGAAGCGAAAACTGTTGCAACACAAAACAAACAAATAACCATATACTATTCAAAATAATAGATGTTATTATTATTATTATTATTATTATTATTATTATTATTATTATTATTATTATTGTGGTTATTATTATTATTATTCTTATTATTATTATTATTATTATTATTATAGTTGTTGTATTTTATAGAATATCAGTTTTTGTAGAAATTCATTAGTTGCTGCTGACTCGTATGCCAGTTTGTATAAATAAATAAATACTTTTGGAAATGTTTAATAGCGAACATGGAATTAAAATTAATCTGCCTAAACCATGAGATAGATTTGATTTTTGTTACAATGCTTTGTTAATGAATCACTGAGTGCTCGTAGTTTTGTCGTGTTGCTTTTTAGCGCAAAAAAGGAAAATGAAAATATGAGTTTATTATATCTAATTAAACGTTTTAATTAAATTAAATACAGAAGAATAATCCCACTAATAAACGAAAGTAAATGTTGTATGTTCGCGTTTATTATTCTTATTCTTATTGTTATTGTCTTATTGTTATTAAGTCGAAGCTTTTATTACTGTTGTTGCTCTAGATTTTCTTTCGTGTCTAAACTACAAACGATAAAATAATAAACTAATAAGTAAAACAAGCTGTAGCTTATAAATAGCTTTATTAAAATATATGTAAAAGAAATGTGTTACTTTTAGTCCACGCAGAGATCCAGGAAAATGCTTCGTGCACAAAACTTTAGAAATAAGAATCGATTTATATCAAATCAAGTCTTTCGTTGCTCCCATTTAGACACATTTTGTACAAATCAGTTTCTTCTGCACTGAAAGTTTTAAACTTCGGTCCGCATAAATGATTTTTCTGCTCCAATCGGAGTCGAGATGAGTGAAAGACTTCAGGGAGGAGAAACTTTGCGCATTGTTTCGACCCTAAAAGAGCGCAGCCGCCCGCTCAGCGGCTATAAAAGCTTCTCCCACCCCTGAGACCGGACGCACACAGACAGGAAGCAGCTCTGCGTTTCTTCCCTTTTCTCGTTTTTGCGCTGTTTTACCGGCGCTGGAAGCGGAGATGTTACCCGGCGTTCTTGCTCCTCCTGCGATGTACCCAAACCTGTTCTCTTTACCTCGGGCTCTGCACTCGGCCTTTTCTGCTCCTTCCAGTTTTCTGGTCGAGGACCTGCTCCGGATCAGCCGCGACACCTTTCCACCTCACTTCGCGCATTCACCTGTCACGGTGCGCGGGTCCAGCGGCTGCGACAGGAGCAGCTCCCCGCCTCAGATGACCTCCATCAGCAGCTCCATCACCAGCTCCATCCCCACCACCAGCCCGACCATCACCAGCCACACCAGCTCCAGCAGCCACACCAGTACTGAGCCCGGTTACCTCAAGTTTGGAGTCAACGCCATCCTGGCTCCGGACACCAGAAACGGTCAGTGTGCACAAGCTCTGCTAATGAGGCTGAATTCAACCTGGATCTGTAAAATAGCTAAAAATAAATACATTCAATACATTAAATTATATAATAATATCATGAAAGCAACTTTTATATTTACACAAATAATACAATATGTGTTTGCTTATTTACATAGGTTAGTGTGTGTGTGTGTGTTCATTTGTATATATCTGTGTGTGTGTGTGTTTATTTGTGTATTTCTCTCTCTTTCTGTGTGTGTGTGTGTGTAACAAAGATAAAAAAAAACACATAACTGAAAATTAGAATAATTATTGTTGTCATATGGATGTAAATAAATAATTGCTTAGTTTTCCATGGCAGTAAAACAATTCGTAAATGAATATATTAATAGCTAAATAAATGATCAACCTTAAATGTTAAACTTTGATTTTTTTCATATGAGTAAAATGCAATTGAAAAATAAAAATGCAAATATTATTAATATATTGATTGGGATTTATATTACTAAACAGTGTACTTAGGACATTAGGTTTCTGGAATATATTCTAGATCCTCTGCATATAAAAAATGCCCCACAGGCAGTAAACAGCAGACAAAACTTCAATGATAAGTGTTTACTTACAGGAAATTGATTGTCTGTGTTGATTGTGCATTACAGCATCTTCTCCCCCTACGATGCACAGCACAAACCCCAAACACTTCCCCTTCCCTTACTTTGAGGGGTCATTTCATCCCTTCATCAGAGCGGCCTACTTCCCTGGTGAGTGTCTCTACTGCATCACGAAACCTGCACCCACACACCCACACACACAAATAAACACATGCACACACACATGCACACACACACACACACAGAAAATAACACAAATAAACACATGCACACACACACAGAAAAATACACAAAGAAACACACACACACACACACACAGAAAAATACACAATTAAACACATGCAGGCACACACACACACACACATGAAAAATACACAAATAATCACATGCACACACACACAAAGAAAAATACACAAATAAACACACACACGGAAAAAAACACAAATAAAGACATGCACGCACGCGTACACACACACACACACACACACACACAAATAAACACATTCAATCACACACACATACGCACACAGAAAAATACACAAATAAACACACAACAACAGAGAAAAATACACAAATAAACACAGACACAGAAAAATACACAAACACACAGAAAAATACACAAATAAACACACAAACAGAAAAATACACACACAAATACATAAATGGCAATATATAATTAATCTAATAGTCTGTATGTGCTAACCCTAGTTCATAATTGTATTAGTTGAAAGCATTTTCTACCTACATGGGTAAAACAACACACCACAGGATTAGAGATTTGTAAGGGACGGGATCGTGAAATCGGGTTTCGCCAATTTCGGAGCCCCCTGTTTAGCAAAGTGCAGTGACTGTTGACATTTTGTCCTCCTGATCTACAAATTAGTCCAGATTTTCACGCTTTAAATTTGAGGCGGGCCGCTTCTCTTCATCGGCACCATTTTCCCACCGGGCCAAACGGGGATCACCCACAAAGCTTTTAGCGGCATGACCAATTAGGGCAGCTCCCTCTGGGCAACCACACACACACACACACACACACACACACACACACACACACACACAGTTACAGATATGTGGCAAAATTAATAAGAGGAATTCCAAACACTATCAACAATTACAGCTTTGAACCTAAAATCAATAGTAGGTCATGCCAGCCTCACTGTATCACACTCTTGTTAGCTCGATAAACGTATATTTATAATATATAGTGTAATGAAAACCTGCAATATATCTTTCAGCTTGTAGGTCGGATCAACATGTAACAAAGTTTACTCAAAATGTTAAATAACAGAATTACTAAACCGTTTTGCATTACCACACAATATAATGTTTGAGCATCTCCATGGAAGTCAAGCTTCCAAACACCCACAATGCCTTCACCACCATGACCAATTGGGTCAAGCAGCCCCCCTTCACACACTCCCCATTTCCTTAGGCAATGCTGCTGATGGGCATTTACCAGTCATGGACTAATTCCCTATTAGCCGCCATTCAGGGTTACAATCTTCTCACAAGAGCATACCGGCAGTGCCGTCCTGGGATGCCTAAGCAACCGCTCTAACCCAAAATGGCTAGTTTAGCTAGCTAGGGTGAGAGTTTAGTCTATGAGTAACACAAACATCAGCACAATGTTTATTCACACTGACGGATGAGAAACTGCAATAATCTTCCACTGGAAGCAAACTGAATCCAATATATCTTCAGGAACATATTAACATGAACATTAGCATCAATAAAAGTCTAGAAATCAAACTAGCCAACTAGCAAACAAAGTTAGCTAGCTAATTTGGTGTAAAACGATCATGTAATCCAGGAAGCATATTTAAAGTTAGCTCAAATCTAGCCCATGTTAGAATTAGTCCACTTAAGATTTTTGATGGCATTGCTAGGTCACTATTTTAAAATATTGTCAATTCTAATACATCACATATAAAATAAAACTATATTTGCAGATCTCACAACTTAAGTTTAGACAGAAGTGGTTTGTAAAAATTCTTTTAGTCTGTTCAACATGTCTATAATCATCAGATTTATTTAATGAGTGCTGTGTACACAGTGTGGGACTGATAAAGGTAAAAAATAACATAGCATTGGCATTCTATAGGCTTTACAATGTCAGTCACTCTGTATCATCTCCATTCAAACTGGTCTTTGAAAGTTGCTGGCAATAGGGTGGTAGGAGGCTAAAATAAATCCCTGCCATCAGTATTCTCCAAATGATCTTGGCATGCAATTGTGTTTCGTTTCGAAGTGTAAATCCCCTTTTTGTCGCCATAATATATGGCTTTAGTGGCCTGTCTTAAGCCTTTTTTCAGTTAGTTCATTACTACACAATTACTGTGCACGCTTCATTAGTGCTTTGTATCCTCCACCGGAGGAGGCTGAATAGCTACTCTGCCTTTTTTACCATACCAATGCTTTTGGGGGAGCCAAGCAAATGTGCTAATTAGTTGCCTCGATCCACTCAAATGGAGCCCCTTGAATGAGCTCTGCGCTGAAAAAATTGACTTTGTATACATTTTCCTGTCTCTTCCTGATGGACTCAATCATCTATCTTCACTTTAACAGCATCAAATTCGGTGGTGCCAATCCCGGGAACCTTCTCGTGGCCACTTCCGGCGAGAGGAAAGCCGAGAAGGGGAATGCTCAGGAGGGCCGTGTTCTCGGACGTCCAGCGCAAAGCCCTGGAGAAAATGTTTCAGAAGCAGAAATACATCAGCAAGCCTGACAGGAAGAAGCTGGCCTCAAAACTCGGCCTGAAAGATTCTCAGGTAAATCCCTTATCAATGCAAAACAGACCAGCAGGTGTTTCTCAAGCTAGTTTGCATATTTAATTTAGATGATGCAAAACCTGTGCTCTATTAAACTCCATTCACCTTTTCAGGTCAAAATATGGTTCCAAAACAGAAGGATGAAATGGAGGAACTGCAAAGAAAGAGAGCTTTTGTCATCAGGAGGATGCAGAGAACAAACGCTTCCAACAAAGACAAACCCCAATCCGGATCTCAGTGACGTTGGGAAGAAGGGCAAGACCGAATCCGGGAAACAGAGCCCCTGCGGTTCCTTCTACCATCCTCACATAGAAAGTGGCTCCATCTCATCACACTCAGACTCATCAGATGAAGAAGAAATTACCGTGTCGTGACCATAATCATAGACTTTCTTTTATTAAACACTTCAAAATTCAGAATGTATGATAAACATGCTGGAAAAGTCGGTAAAAGTAATTAAAATATTACATAGTTTAGACACTGTGTTGTTGTTTGCTGCGTTTTCTGCAGCTGTAAACCTTTTTGTACACTTTGTATAAATATTCAAATATATTTTGTATGAATGTTCATAGCCCAACAAGATTAATAATAATGATAATGATAATGTCTTTCCCTGCTGATTGGTGTCGTTTAGATATGTTGGATCTAAACTGTGTAGATGAGAAATGTATAAATAAGAGTTTTATATTATTTTGTACGTTGACGTTTGTACGGATGAAATGTATATACTTGAAAAAAATATTTTTTTCATATTAAAAGCTAAAGTGTTAAAAAGCAACTTTTAAAAAGTTATATTTTGTGGATTTTCACTCCAAATGCTGTTACAAACTCAGACCTTATTAAGCAATGTGTTTGACTACAGATTAAATTTTACTATACATTATTATTTAATGATCAGGTTTATGACAAGCTATGGTTTATTATTAATAAGGTTTTGGTTTGCACTTATAAGTCACTATTATGAATTCAACAGTGACCACAGAAAATCCTGTTATCTGATTGGCCAGTGTGTCATTATTATTATTATTATTATTATTATTATTATTATATTATTAATGCTCCTGACTCCATTCATCTTGACTGGTATTTACATCTGCGACACCCAGAGACATTTAAGACTTTTTTTGAACAGGATATTTGGTTAGTCCCTACATGATCTTGAATCCTACTGCTAGTCTAAGACTGAAAGTTGGGTCAAACGAGGATTACACCACTGGGACTCATTTGTCTACATTCAAAATGTTTTAGCAGTTCCAGTGCAGATCTCTTCACCATGAAGGGTTGACGTAAATACCAATAAAAAAGGAACAAAAGCAATTTGGACAGTTCAGTGACACCTCTGAAGGAAATGAGTCGATGTGTTGAACTATTGCTCGTATTTCTTTAAATTGTGAATGACTCGAGCAGTACAGCACAAAAACAACAAGGGTCATGTTAAAAAAACATTAAAATGAGGTCCGACAACGTGCATTACAGACTGACAGACGCTACTCTCCACTGACACAGTGATGGTTCACCACTCCTGGGGAGGTTTAGCCCTGTCCATCATTTTCTCCTGCGATTGTGGCTCTCATCATGGCTGGCTGGAGTTCCAGAGATTTATCAATTGCTTTGTTTTGTATCCGTATTTAAATATCTAGAACAGGGAGCTGCTTTTTAAAGAACTTCTAGCCCGCTGCACATTGCTGAACAGGTTCTGATAATGTGATGTTCTGATTTAGCATTTCTGACAGTAATCCAGTCTGGCTAGTGAAATTTAACACAACTCCTAGAAGAACTTGGTGAATTGGTAGTAGCTAAGGAGCAATTACTTTTTCACATATCGCCAGGGAGGGCTGAAAAGAAGCTTTCCTTCAGTGAATAAAACCACCATGAAGAAACATTTTGAATTTAATTGGGTATTTGTCTTGTATTAAATGTAGGTTGGTGAACAAACATCTTTTAAATGTTTTCATATTTATAATCCAAATTAGTAAAAAAATTGGGATGTGGATATTAATTTTCAAATTAAACTCATGGAACTTGTATGAACTGAAAGAAATGTCTGGAAGAGAGAAGTCAGTTAAAACTCACCAGTTTGAGGGTCCATCAGAGTGAGCTACGTGCTTGGAATAATGTTATCAAAAACTCTCACGTGCAATAATTAACACTTAATTCTAATTAAGCATACATTTTTTTTCTCTTTTGACTGCCGCTGTATATTGAGGCACAGTGGATCTGCTATGCATACTTGATTTGAAACTGAATGGCATTTCTGATGCAACCCTTTTATTGTTATCTGGACCAGAAAGTGGAGTTCATTTACATGTACAACATTTAGCAGACACTTTTATCCAAAGTGATATATACAGTGTAAGCAATTAAGGGTTTAGGGCCTTGCTCAAGTGCTCAAAGTGGCAACCTGGCAAAGGTGGGGTTTAAACAGCCTTCTGCTTACTGTGCCCTGGGTGCTTCTTCTAATAGCTAGGCTATTCAGCAACAACTCTCCACCCTTGGGCATAAGAAAATATTATTCTATTTATCTTCATGAGTTAAGTTCAGATGTTACAACTGCTCCAGCTACATTACCTGTTCATGTCCATGCAGACACCCCACCAGCCGACAGCACTGCCAAGATTCCCAGAGCATAAAATATAAGTTCAGAATAACCCAGCCTGTTATTGTGCTTATTTGCCATTGCTAAATAAATAAATGTAAATTGTGACACACGTAAAATTACACAGACGGACTGCAGAGCAGAAACTTTACATGAATGAACTAAAACATTACTGAACAGGTAACAAATCAGTTCAGGAACAACCATCACCTTTATTCTTCACGGCTTTATAAATCATTGTTGGGAAAATAAAGATGAACAATCTGAAGTAGGTAGAAAATGTTACTGTAAATGAACAATTTACTCTCAATAACCGAGAATAGAACTGTTCGGAATTTCACATTTGTGTTTAAGATTTATTATTTACAAAGTATTATACAACTACAGCTTTACAAACATAAAAAATGAAACGAGCTGTACAACTTAGGAATACTATACTTGAAATAATACAGGACCTGATTTGACACTCCTGTCATCTAAACGCTGTAGCACAAAAATCGGTCCCAAAAACTACCCCCCCCCCAACTGTGCTGCTCGGTAACAGCTCAGTACAAGAACACATTTCTAATATAGAAAAGGAACATCGCTTAGTATCTTCAAAATCATCACAAAACTGAACAACTCAAAATGCTCTTCATGTGACGATTTAACAAAGTACAGCCATCCAGACAAAGCAGAAATGCATGGGATGATTCTTCAGATCAGACCACAAGACATGCAAAGCAAATCCCTCTAGCTCCTGATAAATGAAAGCATTCGAATGGAGGAGTATGGAGGATCTCGGGATGCTTCCATCTATACGGAAGCCTGGAGCAAGATCTGCTTTATCATTCACATAATCGGATTTTAGACAGTCTCACTCCGATCAAACTCTCAACACACCAGCGGTTATCTGGTGATTCCACTGTGATGCGTGGAGAAAAACTCAAAATGTTTCCTCATACTAAGCGGTGAGTAAAATGCTGAGCCACCATTATTTTCTAGATTACTGCGGATGCAATATGAAGTCGAATTTGTAGATACAGAGCCAAGTAGCAAAGTTTTCTTCAAAGCGGTAAATTTGCCAAACCATGCCAAAAAGTGCAAGTAGAAGCGTTACCAAAAGTCAAAAGTATTTGGACCATGAGCTGACAATGTCCTATTTCAAAACAATGCTATTATAGAATGACACATTTGTCGTTGTGTAAGAACAACTCAAATTCTTTCAAGACGTTTGTCTATGGGAATTTGTGCCCTCAGTTGAAGTTCCAATTCATTTCAGTGGGGCTGAGGTCAGGACGAGGTTCAGTCAAGCTAAACAATGAAATGACCTTCCTTAAACTGTTGCTGCAGAAGCCTTTCATTTCCATTAAATCTGAGCCTTAATCTAAGATTAGATTAAACTTTCTATTTGGCTCCTATGTAAACACAAGTCTGATCATGTCACAGATAAAGATCCTCTTGGATGTTTAAATAGTAAACAGCTCTGCAGTTACAAATACAATAACTGATATCGTGGCTCTGAGAATCCAAATAAAAGTGATAAATCATCACTTTCATCCAAAATGAATGAAATAAATTGAATAACACAACATGACACACAACAGCCAGAGTCCTCCCGCCACACCCTCAACACTCTTGTAGATGAGAATGGTTATTAAATGACCACTTTAAGACCAAATCGACCAGGTTCTGGCTTTCTGACTCAAGTGTTTAACATGAACAAAAAATCCTACCCAGGTAGTAGCACGGTGTACGTGTGTGTGTGTGTGTGTGTGTGTGTGTGTGTGTGTGTGTGGGTGGGTGTATAAACAGTTCCAGCATCAGGATCACTACTGTAGGTGCAAAAGCAGTAAGACAACAATAGCACTGATGAGAGTCAACATAAATCTGTTTCCCTGATTGCAGAGCGTGTAAAAGTCATGTATAGATTGTCTTTAAACATGCAATATTTGCATCCACTAGGGTAAATGAAGCTGTGCTAAATGTTAAATAGTGCTGAGAAAGCAGTAGAGAAATCTTAGGGACTATTCAGCATAGTGCAGAGCCCCCGAAATCAGAACTCTTTAAGACACACAAAACGTGTTGCATTACTTAATCCGCTTAAGTAAAGCGTGTAAATGAAACTACTATTGAAAAAGAATTATAATTACACGGAGGTATTTAGCAGAAGCTTTTATCCAAAGCAAATTTCAATTAAGTCAAGGGTCCATCAGAGGAAACTTAGGCCTTCAGAGTCAGTTGTTCAGCACCTTCACTGGTAAGTCACAATGGCCCTTGTTATCAGCTGGTTAATTGTATTTTTTGGGAGTAAACTCTTAAAGACTTCTGGACCAACCAGAACCGAATTTGAAACTGAACTGTTATAAAGTCAAACAGAACTATAAACAGATGCACCATGACCGTTTAGGATTTGTAGGATTTATGGACATGTACAGAATGAAGGTGTAGAATAAGGTATGGCCAGGTAGCCCCCTGTCAGATCGGTCTAAAAAAGGCCACACCAGATGAAAGAAGTTTTTTCTCGATCTTTGTGTGAGCAGTCTAGAAAGCGTCTTCTGAGGAAGCCCTGGGTCTTCATTGCAGAAATGTTCTTAGATAAATAACATCTTCTCTTCTGTTCTC
>JAYDZG010000004.1:21862100-21877732 GCA_034509265.1 Microcambeva bendego | reverse complement strand
ATATTGTATTGGTGTGTATATGGTATTGGTGTATATGGTACTGGTGTGTGTGGTACTGGTGTATATGGTACTGGTGTATACAGTATTGGTGTATCTGGACAATTTGTGTGTATGGATTGAAGTTTAACAAATGGACACATTTGGGTGGCACTTGGTAGGTGCAATCTACTATGCTAGCCCATCATCACTGAGATCTTGGTTCAAATCCCAGAAGTGCAAGAGGTGCTATGCTCAGATATATCCCCAAAACCTTGTTCTGATGTCTATTGAATACCTTATATAGGTCTTGTTACTAAACTATATGGGCAAAAGTATTTGGACACATGATTGTGACCGAAGACAAATGGTATTAAAATAGATTGACCTCTGTGTGACCTCACCTGTAGATGAAGGGGGCAACTGTTGCTGTATTTGGGTGGATGTGCTGTGTTTGAGAAAGCTGAACATTTGTATTGCGGGACTGTACAACACTTGTCTGATCTTCAGATGACACCAGACTAGAACCAAAATTCCTGTACTCTAGTGTACTCTTGTGCACTGTTATGGCTGGTGCAGCTTTTGAACCCGGACCATGCTCAGTTTTTCCACCAGGGGGAGCTAATGATGTCTTACATATCCCTGAGTTCTTGGTGGTTTGACCCAGTTTAGGGATGCCAGTTTGTAAGGACACTTCCTTCTTAGTATTGCTGTTGTTCTTGGTCACTTTGGGGATTAAACTAGATTTCTTTTGTTCAGTATTGGCTTCACTTCTGATTTCTGCTCTTTGCTCTCTGGTTTCTTGGTCTGTGTCTGAAGATTGTTTGGTTTTGTCGTTTCTGTTCAGCTTGCATTTGTCTTTGTCCTTCTCACCGGTCTTGATCTTGGGCACCAACTTCCTACTCAACGTCCTCTGGGCAATGCCCTTGAGGGCCAGCTTAGGGCTGGAGCCACTAGTTGTGACTAGTCGTGAGTTTCCATCAGGATGAACAAAACAAACATCTGCATCTTGCAGCTCTTGATCTGGAGCATCTGGTTCTCCCAGGGATGCAGGACTGGATGCTCGTGAAGCAGGTTTGCTGTCAAAAAGCTTCAGCTTGTCCAGCATGGACTTCTGAGCGATGACTTTGGGAGGGGCCTCCAGGGAAGTTAAGACAGGTTGTTTGATGGAGAGGATGGAGGAAGTGGCACTGTGCTTGGCACTGAGAGATTTGCTTCTCCATCCTTTGGTTTTGGTGCTGCTAACTGGAAGAAGCGGAGAACTCGGAGGCCCCTGGTCAACCATTATGGGGCATGGGATTGATTTATCTGTAAAAAAGATGATACACAGATTGTTAAACTATACTATATAATGTATTTCTAATTTTATAATGTATTTACTAAGAAATGTATATTATGTACATTATGTACAACATAACAATTGTATAAAAAGTGAGCATTTAATAATGACATATCCAATAATGAGCCTAGTGTCTTCAATCTTGGTGACAGTACATCATGTTGAGTCACCAAAAGGGAAACTGTGGATGCAGGAGATTTGACAAAACAATGAGATCCCATCTTCCAACATTACAAAAATTAACTAGCTTATGTTTTTTTTATTTCCTTATTTATTTTACTATGTTGTACAAGACCAGTCATACATACACAGACAAGAGCTTCAGTCAATTTATTCAACATTTGCTAACAAGAGTAAACCTATTAAATAAAGAAAATGACATGCTTCCAATTTTCCAGCAACAGTTTAGGAAAACTCATTTCCTGGTCCAGCATGTACTCCGGCGTCCTGACCTCAGTTCACTGAACAGCTCTGGAATGAACTAGAACATCAACTGAGGCTTTTTTGAGAAACATCAGTGAACAGCCACACACTGAATGAACACAAATTCCCACATACATACTTTATGAGTCTTTGGAGAATTCTTCTTATAGAGTAGTTCTTCAAGTTAAAAAAAAGGTTTCAACATTTGTTTTTAAATGCTAATGGTCCGGTATAATACCAAATACATATGGTGAATTAAAAAGTACATGGACAAGTGGTCGTCAGTCAGAAAGTGAAACCTCCTGCTGAAAAATAAAGGCAAGCTTTTAACTGCCATTGGCTTGAAGGAAAGAAGAAAGAAACCCCAAAGAATAATCTGGTTAAAAATAATAAAGACTATATGATTATTATTATTATTATTATTATTATTATTATTATTATTATTACTAATTATTGTTGTTATTCTCATTATTACTATTATTATCTTATTATTTATTAGTATTATTTTCTTAATCAATTAGTCATGCTGTTATTATTAATATTATTAATAATTAAATTATTATTATCTCAGAGTTTATTCTTATTATTTTTAATAATATTATCACTACTGTTATTCTTGGCATCAGTGCTTTTACAATTAGTTTTATTTTTAGTTTCAGCATGTATTATTAATATTATTGTTCATTATGTAATTTTTATTTGTCATAACATTCATTTTAGTTATTACTATTATACATTTTTTATTACGATCATAACTATTAATAATATTATTATCTTTATTATACTTTCTTACCTGACACTTCTTCAGACCCTGAATCCACAGCGGAAGATCAGATAGAAAGTCCTGATCAGAGCAATAATATCTTTACGGTTAATATTTGTACTGAAGGTTTAAAACTCCTCAGTTTTTCATGAGTGAGGCGGCCGAGGGGAAACAAACCAAGAAGCTCTGATTCAAAATTCAAACCCAAACAGCTGCAGCAGAGGCTGAGGTGTGTTTGTTTAGGCGGGTGCTTCTGAACGGTGAACTGCTGGACTGAAAGAGCTCTCACAGATCGTACATGACTCACACACACTGCAGCCAAAAGTATATGGACAAGCCTTCTAAGGTCTTGAGTTCAGCTCGGTCAGCCACACTTGCAGCCATGTCTACAATCAATAGTCTAGGATACCATTTGCTTCCAACTTTGTGCCAAGAGTTTGGGGAAGGTCCTTTTCTGTTTTTAGAATGACTAGCAATGACGAAGCAAATAATCTACCACTGGACCCCTCTGAAATAAACTGGGCCGCTGATTGTGAGCCAGGCCTTCTCATCTATCACCCGTGCCTCACAAGACGTGCTCTTTTTACTAAATGGGCATAAATGCCCACAGCTTGCTGGACATCACATTTTAAAAATGTATTTTAATTGTAATAATTAAAAAAAACACTATGTGTGATCGCTCACACTCGAACAACAGCTGCTCCTCTGAGAAGGTTTTTCAGAAGGCTTTTGTACTTATTCATTTTAAAGAGCAGGTTGGACAATGATGTTGGTCAGTTATTGTTTCAGTTCCTTCTAAAGCTGTTCAGTGGGGCTGAGGTCAGGGCTTACTTTGTGCACAGGAGATGGCCTTCCCTAAACTTGTTCTACCCCTGTTTGTAACTGCTGTGCCTAAAACGAATGAATTCAACAATCAGAAGGGACGTCCCCTGTACTTTTGTCTGTATACTGTAAATGGACGTGCAGTGTGAGAGCAGCTGAATCCCCATTCACAGAAACTGGGTCACATACCCACGTCCAACAAGGGCAACGAGGACACACTCGCTATTATAGTTCCACATCTCACTCCAACTCCAGGAGAGAGAAAACAATGGCATGGCTGTTCTTGTTTTTACAGCCTCTAAATAAAAATAATAATAACATTACATTTACTTTTTATACCAAGATATTTCATGCTTTGTTTGGTCAACTTCATTTCATCCGTTAATATCATCCATCCTTGCATTTCAGGTGTGCAACACATTCCAAAAAAGTTAGGAAGGCGGTAATATAGTGCAGGTAATATATTAAAAAAATTAAATAATGTGATTTCAAACAGGTGATTGTAATCAGTTTTCATGAAACACCATTGAGGAGCAAACAGAGCCAGACGATCTCCAGTGTGTCAACAAATGTGCGAACAAAATCAATACAATGAGGGATTTGAACAGCACAGTCTGCAATGCATATAATAATCAAAGAAGCTTGAAATAGATTTGGTTTATACTGTCTGCTCTGAAATCAAAATGAAAAATCAACATAAATGTAAGAAACATTTAGTTTTGTCTCATCTGATTGTAGGTTTGTACACAGTGTAAGATGGGGACAGTCAGGCTGTGATTACAGGCTCTGTAAAAGTACCTTTTGATTATTGCAAAGCCCTACACTGGCCTGGTGGTCTGTGTTAAAGTTTTTTTTATGGTAGAACATCCATCGGAGGGTTTCCCATCCCTCAGGGGGTGGGGATTCGAACCCTGGATTCCAGCGCTAGTGGGGTAGGTTAGTTTATTGATCCACAAATGAGCACCAGCACTTGCTGTCTGTCTCTCAGACATTTTCATATCAAAGTTCAGATCGGTGACCCATACATTTTTATGATTAATTCACATCTGGGGTCATATAGATAAATTATATTGACAAAAATATGGTTGGAATAACCATCAGTTTTAAATAAACTCCAATGTCAGGCACAGCGCCCTGACCTCAGCCCTACTCAACAACAGAAACAAACTTATATAAAAGCTGTTTTGAATAAATGGGCCACAGATTCCCACAACCTAGTTTAAGTTTTTGTAAGCATTTTCAGAAGAATTGGCTGTTGTTAAAGCTCAAACAGAGGTCACACTGTTGTAATTGCTTTTTTAATGAGACCAGGTGACATCAGGTGTCCAAATACTTTTGGCCTCGAGGACCCTATGGCGATAAAACCCAAGCGCGAGAAGCCGACGGAAAATTATCGGTTACATTCCACACAGATCCGGACAGGTACTGAACACCTGGTGCATCAAGGAGCCAAAAACCTGAGATCCCTAAATACCTTTGGGTTTCAGCTTTAGGGTGCACGCAATATAAATATGATCAAATAGGTTAGACAAACTATATCCAATAAAACCTTAAATTTGAACAATAAAGTACATAATAACAATTTAAACTAAGAAGAGCAAGTGGTACCTGCGGGTCGCCCATGGTGACGCGCCTATTCAGATCCTTCTGCTCGACACGCTGCTCACACACACACACACGCACGTGCACACACACACACACACACACACACACACACACACACACACACACACATATGCAGACTGACCGGCGTTGTGATGGTGCAGTGGAAAATCAATCCTTAACTGTCCTCTATGAATCCCAGTGGTCCTGGTTCCGAGTGTATAGGATGACATCATTGTCCGGCCTCTGCACTGGTTTAAGGGAAACTTAGCAGGCAGATGACCTCCTGTCCGAAGTTCCATAATGAATCATGACGTTATTTCCTCTGCACACCACTCTGGCGCACTTTCACTCCCTTATTTATTTCATTCCTTCTGTTTGCTTTTCATTACATCCACTCAATATGCCTGATCTCTCTCTCTCTCTCTCTCTCTCTCTCTCTCTTTAATAAACATATATGTCTCCCCCTTTAATAGATGCTGACTCAAAGGGGAGTGAATGAGTTCACACAAGAAGCCGAGAAGAACAAGCTCACATGCATGTATGCACACAGGGGTTAAGTGGCCCAGTGAAGGGTTCTCAAACTTTTTATTTGGCAACACATCAGGTTAAGCTGACGGGTTACTGGTGTGTGTGTGTATGTGTGTGTGTGTGTGTGTGTGTGTGTGTGTGTGTGTGTGTGTGTGTGTGTGTGTCCACCACACACACTCTCTCTCTCTCTCTCTCTCTCTCTCTCTCTCACTCTCTCTCTCTCTCTCACACACACACAGCGACCCTGATTGGATAAGCAGTTAAGAAAGTTATGAGTGAAAATGTGCAATGGGTTTAGAATCGATTTTCTTTGTTTGTTCTTTGCTAAATAAAAGGTACAAAATTTATTTTATTTATCAACTTTGTTTCTGTATCACATGGCATTTAAGAGAATTACTTGGCATTCGTAGAGGTTTTTGATTCACAGAGTGAGGTAGAATTTATTTAAACTCATTTCAGATCTATTTCTGTAGTTCAGGGGCACTTGAAAATAAGTATCAGTGAGCTGGCAAACCCTGTAGAGTGTTTGAACCTGAAAGGTACGATGATTAGATCTAAAAGAAAAACCTACACAGTCCAGCTGGTGTCTGTGTACTCAGTGTCAACATGGCACTGATAGCACTGGCACTAACAATAAGGAGAGACAATAAGGCTGGCACTTTAATCATCCATTCATTTATGTCGGTGGGTCCTGTAGGTTACCGGGAACGCTGGATGCATTGCAGAAAAACCCACTCAACATGTCACCATTAGCTTAAAGAGCTAAATATGTTCCGCATTACCAAACAATTCTCTGAATATTCACCAAGAAAGATGTGATATCCTCCCATGTTTATGATTTTCTTTGGGAATTCTTCATAACTGCAGTTTACTACTATACAATACATTTGACATGGGATTTATATAAAGATACTTAATCCTAAACTGAATTGAATTAACAAACTCAGACATACACTTCACCACGACTTTGTGTGTATGTGTGTGTGTGTGTGTGTGTGAGTGTGTGTAATATAGTATATATTTTTACTGAACCACACTTACTGTATTTGCATTAGTTTCTATTGTTTGGCTTGTTAAGCAACTGTAGGCCAAAATTTCTCTTGGGATCAATAAACTAACTGCCTATCTATCTATCTGTCTGTCTGTCTGTCTGTCTGTCTACAGTATCTTTCTATCTAATAGCATTCATCTTATTTGGTTCTGATCCAGCACTACTCAGAACTGAGTCAGTGGGTACCGAGTGAGGATGATAAAGGTGTTTCAGTACCTGTGTGTTTCGAGCATGTCTGATGTTTTGCTTCATTCCGATGGTTGAAGCTCTGGCTGCGTCTGCTGCTGCTGCTGGACCTCCGGGGCTGGACTGATGGACCTGGCAGTCTCACACATCCATACAAAAAAATCCTAAAGTTCTGTTCTTAAAGACTGATCTCTGTGCTGGAATATAACTGAGTCATTATTCTATAAAAGAAGCTCAGTCACGTTATTTATTTTTTTTAAAACAGTCATATGTGATCATATGAACGAGAACAAAAGGGCTATTGAAAAATGTCACACGCAATCTTTGAGCGGGTCATTACAGTAACTCCACTTCACCACTAGATGGAGACATAGCAGGAAACAAACCTGGTTTAGGGGTCAAAACTGAAATCACTGAAGTCCAGATTAACGATTATCTAGGTTGGCTATTAGAGGCTATCAGTGTCCTGATACCTTTGTCCATATAATGTCCAATGTGATACTTCAAACCATATTTACCTTGACTGCATGTCGTCCTGAGTCTTGGATGTTAACGTGCTGGTGTTTTGCTGTTGCCCGTGCAGAGGGCAGGTGGGCACATGAGATGTGTGCCAGGGAGGAGAACGAGAAGCCTGGACAGGATTGGCTCTCTGTGTCTGAGCGGTCTGCTGGATCAGGCTCTCATCATCGGTCTGCTTTACCGTGGTATGTTCTTGTTGCTGTTGTTTGTAGCAGGAAAGGATGAAGAACAAACCCAGAATGGCTTTCAGATTACCGCTGCGGATCTCTGGATGAGAAAGAATCAGGAGACTGTACAGTGGCTGACAGTACGCTCAGACCCCAGCTTCCAAACAAGCTAGGATATGGGGGAAAAACTCAAGGAGGCCTCTCCACGATGTTAAAGACACTATACTTCTCAGAATCTCAGTAGGTATGTATATATATTTAACCATACTCAAAAAAATCCACAAGACATTTTTCACTTTCATGTGTTCCCATTATTTTGTCAAAATTTCAACATAGATTAAATACACGACGCACTATTAAAAAAACATCTGAGGGGTACGGAAGCATCGAAGACACAAAACACTTACCTTCAGCACAGAGTCCCTTTATATTCAACCCTTTAGCTGTCAAAAAGCCAAGACACGCATTTATGTTTTCAATCTGTAACACACACACACACACACACACACACACACACACACACACACACTGCAGTTGCAGTTGTTATGCTTCCTGTGGCGTCTGGTGAACCAAGTATTGGTTTCCAATGTTTTAAGTAGTATTGGGAATGATTATAATAATAGATGGTACCTCTGGGTCTCACAAGGAGAGTCAGAGGCGTAGGGTCAGGTGGCCCGAGGTACTATGGATTCTTTTATTTGAATAAGAAAAGGGGTGCGACACTTCTGCAGCCCGTGTACTGTTATTTATTTTATTTAGCAGTGCCATACTCCAGTGTTTCTTGGCCGGAGGCTAACGGCTATCACCGCCCCAAGGGAATTTCACTGGTATCTACTGTGCTTCCCGGGGCCTTACAGCTGACAGTGTGGTTGGATTTGTTTGCTTGGTGTGAGAAAACCCCAGTTTGAATCTGTGTCGGCATGCCATTGTATCTCTCCTCTGAGCGGTTCATGCTACTTGGCTTCAACGGATCCAGTCCTCTACAGAGATGCTTCAGTCTCTTATCGTGTTCCCCGTTGTTTTCCCCCTGCCGACTCCGATAACTCACCTGCTCTTTTGTGTGTTTTTCCGGTTGCGGCAGCTTAGCTCTTTGGCTGTACATTTGCCCCTTATTTAATGTAAAAAATGCAAATTAAATGAGCATTGGTCACATATTCTGTTAATCCTGTTGACCGGATTGAACAAGACTGTTCACTACATATTGGGAACCCTTGATATGGGCCATATAGGTGTTTCAATATTTTAGTCAATGTGTGTGTCTGTGTGATGAGCTCAAATCTCCTACAGCTCCATTGTCGTTAAACATGGGTACATCTAAAGCCCTATAACTGGATTCTAAAGCATTCTGTTGTTTTTTTTTTCTTACCATTTGAGATCGACTTTCAGGGGAATCATTGATGTTAGCAATCTTCTCGTTGGCTTTAAATGACACAAAGATTCAGAATTAATCAAATCTGTTTTAACGTGATTTAAACCAATAACATTCAGTTTACTTGTCCAGTACCCACTCATTGTTTGTATTTCCTGGCTGTATTATTACTAAAGGGTTCAACAGTGGCTGGATGGAAGATGTCAGGATTTGAACCCACAACCTTATAGCCAATAGCCCAGAGCTCTAAACATTAGGCTACCTCATTGTTCCATATCTATAAGTCAATGAACCAATTCTACAGATTATTAAACACCTACCAATGACTTGGATGATCTCTGCCAGCAGAACCCCATCTGCTACATCCTGCTGAAGGTCTCTGATCAAACGCTTCTGTCCAGACTTCACCAAGTAGTGATTCGCCCAATCTGTGTAGATCTGGAGCAGAAGAGACAGAAGAAAGTCGGGGTCAGATGAGGGGGCATTGAATTCAAGAACACCAGTCACTTCTTCTCACCTACTGAAGAAACAATCTTAAGGAGAGCAGTCCCGAGTGTCTGTGTGTGTGTGTGTGTGTGTCACAGATCACTATTTATGAATTAAACATGCACTAGCAAAAGGAACCCATTCGACCATCCCTCTCAAGCATCTCAGAGTTGGAACCTTACAGGTGGGGGAAAGTCGACCCTAGTCTCATCAGCGAAATGCCAACTACTTCACCAAAGAGCCACCAGAGCCCCTCACTCACTCACTGATGAATCAACAAACTCCTTAAACTCTCGGTCAGTAGAAATGGTTTGAGAATTTGCAGACAAAAAAGGGAATGGAAGCACAAATCTTCGTGACAGGTGCACCACACAAAATTTAACAACGTGCACTCTGACTAATGAAAAAGAATAAATGATGTGACATTCAACAGATGTTTGTTATGATTTAAATAGCAACAGAAACTGCAGCCATGAGCAAAAAAAGCTCACCAACACAAACCCCACATCCATTTTAATAGCATCAAACTTTCCAGCAACTTGTGCCAGTGTGAAATGCATGAAAAGTGCAAATCAGAGAGTACGAGGCCAAATCCAGAGTAGTGCTGCTGGAGAATCTATAGGAGAAAATTAACTTTGTACTTAAGAATATAAGAGTATGGCAAATATACATGAAATAAGTGGCAGATAGACGGGGATAACAGATCAGCAATCAAAGAGGACTAGTGTCCTGTCCTATAAAGTATTTTTTTTCTTGTGCCAAACATTGCACTTCCTAACAGGTTCATTTTTCAGATTTTTTTTATAAACAAAATGAAATTGAAGACAAATTATGTCAAATATTCCTATTTTACTTCTGTTAAAAAATAAACTAATCACTGTTTGTGCTTATATTATTTCTCTAAACAATGAATGCACTTTTATTTCTGAAACTATGAAAACCAATACTGCTTTTCCTTTCTGTGTAAAAATATATACAGTAGTGCCAGCACCCTCCGGAGTGCCTGCACTATAACTAACTTTAGGTTTAACATCTTTGCCTTTGTTAAAAATGGCTAATATCTGCATTTCAGATTGATGCATCTCTAGCAAAAGGAACATTCCATATTAGTCTCCAAAGATTTCCAAAATAATAATTATTATGTTTAAAAATTCTACAAGTTTTAGGCCAAACATACCGAACGATTTTTGCTCAGCTGTGGGAGAAACTAGGCTATAAATACGTTTCCAATAAATGCCAGCACATCGGTGCCCATTGAAGCGCCCCAGCGTGGATCCCACATGGCCGTGTGCCCGACTGCACTGTGGCTCGCCACTACTAATGGAGCCCTGTCGTAAATCCCGCACCAGCATGTGCACTGTGTTCTATAACGCTGTAATGAGAGAGCGAGCGGCGCTGTGTTTTATCCTCCCGACCACATGAAGAATGAAGTTCCTCGCTGCAGCAGGAAAAGAAATCCACACAAAGCAGCTGCAGGGTTCGAGTGTAATGAGACAGAACATCGCATCTGTTTAAAATGGCCACCTCGCTTCTAAAATAAATACATATTTTCTGCAGGAAGGTTTCAGCAGCCAGGAAAATAGTGATGAGTTGGTGCTCCAGCACAAGCGATTGAGAGCAAGTGGTTGTTTGTGTAAGAACGGATTCTCAAAGTCATGGAGCACAATCCCTGTTGAATTATTCTTATTGCAATGTATTATTTTATCTCAAGCATGTTTGCATTTCCAGTTGTGTTATGCATCCTCTCTACTGATGCACTGCATGTGTGCCGACTGCATTTTTTCACCTGCAAGGTGAGTTCATATACAGGTCATCTTTGTGCACGAGAGAACACCCTGATCACATTATTTCCTGACCCTGTGAAGGCGCCATCAATCAGCCAGCAGAGGTTGAAGTTCGCTCAGTTAATAATAATCTGTATCTGGCTCTTCCATAAAAAATCAGCCAATCATTTTTATATTGTTACCCAGCTGGAAGGCAGAGAGGAGTTTCAAACAGACGGTGCACAAATCCAAAAGCTAGCACATCACTTTACTCACTTATTTTAGCACCAGTTTGAGTCACACTCGGTTTGTACATGCACAACATTTTAGTCTAGAATCACCCATCCAAGGTTAATAGGAGTGCTGTAAAGCACATTGACTTGAACTCTGGAGCAGTGGACGCATGTTCTCCAGAGTAATTCATTCAACAAGCACCGAGCTCTATGTTTGGTGTCATACAGGCTTATTGAATTCCAAACAAATGCAATCAGCTTGAATCTACAATGTCAACTGTAAAGGGGTGCAGGAGGAGATTCAGTCTTCCACAGACCCAGTAGATTGAAACTACTTTTCCAATCGGAGTGCTGGTGCCTATATCAGCTTTTAAATGGATGCAAGGCACAGAGAAACACCCTGGATGGGGCACCAGTCCATCTTAAAGAAATAAAAACACACAGTTTTGAACTGTAAGAAGAACCCAGACCACTCAGAAGAAACCCATACAGACACGTGGAGAACATGCAAACTCCACACAGAAAGGACTTGGACCACCCCACCTGGGAATCAAACCCAGGACCTTCTTGCTGTGAAGCGACAGGTTGTACAATTCCATATCAATCTCCAAAGATTTCCAACAAAAGAATTAAATCTTTTAAGAATTAAAATTTAACTCCAGAATTAAATTTCATTATTAAGCTGTGAGGCGACCATGCTACCCACCGTACAGTTACCGCTACAGTTACCACACAGTACCGCTGTTGTGAGTGTCGAGTGCCAGTCAGTACCAACATCAGTACCGAGTCATATAGGAGCTCTTTTTAATCAATGGGCGTAAATTCCTACTGACAAACTTGTGCAAAGTTTGCTATAGCAGAAAGGATCACATTGATGCTACTTCATTTTAATAGCATTTGGTTTGAAATGGGACGTCCAGCAAACTCACGGCCATTCAAATTGTCTGCATCCGTCTAAAGCGACAACTTTAACAGAGGCAACTTGGCCGTCATGGGGCTTGACCCAGCAGCCCTCTGATTACTGGCCCAGTACCCTAACCACTAGGCTACAGCTGCCCACCTGATTCTCTTCCAAAATCAGGTTTACAAGTAAAACTGATCCGGCTCCTATGTAATTACAAATACTCACCTGTCACGCTAAAATACACACACAGTAAGTCCATAAGCGTGCTATTAAAACTTTACAATGCCAAACCAAAGCCACTTCTGCCCACAGGTGCCAGTTTATCACTGCACACTGCTGCGTTCACTGCACCTCACATTTTCACTTATTAAAACTCCATAAACAGTCCTGACATGCAGAAGGATTTAAAATAAAAAAACAAAGCATTAATACTCGATCTAATATTTTAGATCACACACACTCATACACACACAAACTCAAAGCCGTGATGGAATAACCTCAGAAGAGTCAAACCTGTGGATCGGGCGACGTTTCCCTGACAGCTTGGCTTATGTTCTGGCCAGGTTTCCTCAGGAGCGTGGACCTCAGAGGGACGAGGCTGGGGTGGCTTATTTTCGAACCACCGTTCGAGTGTGCCAGAGTGTGAATAGGCAAAGCGCTGTGCACAGGCTTGGGTAATCCAGACTTCATCTTGGGGGTGACGAAAATTGCTGGCATCTTCTTCTTTCCACTTGCCGAGAGTCTTCTGGTCCGCTATCCAATTCCAAACACAGACAGGAGTCGGGCTGCATTCACTCTCGCTCCTGAAGTGGCAGGACTTGGAGCAGTCATGCTACTTTCACAGCTAACAGGAGTCAATGGACTGCCCCCGAACGCTCCATCACACACAGCGGGCACTGGGAAACCTCAGAAGGGCTCGCATTCACATAAACGTGCTGAGAAGTCTGAAACCGTGTCTGAGGAATTTCCTCTGCGTAGTAAAAATATATGGACAGCTTTTGGGATGTGGATTTTGTGATCCATCAGTAACAGGTGAATACGTCACAAGGCCTGCAATAATTACATGTTTAATGAGGACTCACTGAGATTTTTAAAATGTTATATATGTAATTATCTTCTCTGTTGTCTTTTAATTACTTATATTTTTGTATATTATAAAAAATCCACTCGGGTGTTACAGCACCTCTTACCTAGCCTACCTCTGGCCTACCACTAAAATCCAGATTTGGATCTCAGAAGTGCTAGCGATAGACTGGGCGTCCAGGAACAGTGATGGCTTAGAGTTTAAGGTATTGAACTGGTAACTCAAGGGTCACTGGTTCACTCATCCCCGCCAAGTTGCCACTGTTGGGCCCCTGAGCAAGTCCCTTAACCTACAATTGCTCAAAAATTGTGTTCAGTCATTAATGTAAGTGGCTTTGGATAAAAACGTCTGATAAATGCTGGAAATATAAAAATGTAGATGTCCAACAACAACAAGAATCTGAATCTTTTTTATTTTTCTCCTTTTTCTCCTGATGTTTTAAACTCTAATTACACTAATGTTAACCCCCGTTCTGATTTTGGAGGATGAT
This sequence comes from Microcambeva bendego, assembly GCA_034509265.1. NCBI lineage: Eukaryota > Metazoa > Chordata > Actinopteri > Siluriformes > Trichomycteridae > Microcambeva > Microcambeva bendego. The sequence goes on along the minus strand of JAYDZG010000004.1, from coordinate 21,864,024 downwards.
GCTACTCTGGCGGAGAGAACTCTATGTAATGATGAACCATGAGTCAGTTAAGAATTGATTCACATGAGGCCCAATTGAAATCTGTATTCATATTTAATCAATATTGACTTTAAACCACAGAGGGCGCTGCCACTAGTCACTTCGCCTGGTTAATTGCACCAAGCTGCAAAATTGTTTTGCATAGTTTGCACAAACCTCAGAAATAAAATGAAATATTTTTTAGATAAACACAGTCACAAATACAGTATTTTATTTTAAAGATAAATAATCAAAGGAAACTGTTTTTATTTAATACATTTAAAATATAACTTGAAGGAAAATGCGTTTTATGCTAGTAAGAAACTTTTTTTTAAAAAAAAGTCAAAATGCAATATTTCTTTGATTACATTGCTTTTTGTTTCCAGACACATTTCCTGCTTTTCATTTGGACCAGGGTTTGCTACCTAGGGCTTGAATCCTGAATCCTATACACACCCAAACTCTGGGACCTATTAGAATGAAATCCAGGACATATTCACCAAACCAAAACACAGCAGTGGTGGCACGGAGGTAAACCCCTGCAGCCATTTTCCAAAAGAGAACAAGATGGTTCTGTGCTTTTCAAAGGTAAAGAGTGAAGTCTATTAAGTGGCACTTCACAGAGTTTAATCTACAGATACACACTTTACGTCTGTTTCTGGATCCCTGAGCAGAACCTTCCGCCTCGTGCCAGCTGAAAGCGACCAGTGTCAGAATGACATGGAGTTTATCTCAGCCTGAAGCTTTTTTGCCTGCTAACTTCGGACCACCCAGATGTGCTAAAAGAAAAACTCCATCGTCACAGGTTTCAAAAATAAAAAACCTCTCAGAACCAGACCTCCAGGACTGGAATAAACAAAGCCGAGTTCAGATCGTAAAGTAACAGTGTGAGGAAATATCACAAAGGTTAGCGTAATAAAAACGCACCATAACAATAACTGAAGGCGGTAGGTAGAGGTTGCTAAGTTGATGCCTCAAATAAACACAATGCAATGTGGAATCAATTTAAGCAACCAGTGATGTTAAAACAGTGGGTTCGGTGGAATAAACATGGCACCCTTTCTTAAGAAAAAAAACATTTTTATTAGTGTTATGGACCAAAATAGCAACGTGAAACAGGTACAGGATCAGAAATGTCCTGAAATGGCTGTGTGTGTTTTGTTTCTCCACATTTACCTACATAGGAGAATAATGTAGATCACTCTCTGATCTCTGCAGTTTAAAACATGATGCTACAAAGAAAACTGGAGTGAAAACAAAATATATTCATTTGTGGTGTATCACCACCGCTTTATTGTGGTCAGGGTCACAGGTCACAGTAGGGCAATTCACAGGGCATCACACACACACACACACACACACATTCAATTTGTTTCTCGTGTCTTTTGACACCCACCAAAAAACCCCACCAAAACACAATGGGAACATCGAAACTACACACAGGAAGAACCCAGATTACTCCACCTTGAAATCCAACTCAGGACCTTCATTTTTTTGACCTCATGTGTCACAGGTCAATCGTTGTTCATGTGGCCGCTCAGCCCAGCTGGCAGGCAGAATTGAGACTCGAAACCAAGTATTCAAGACACCAGCTCTGGACTTCAGCGTGTGCAAAAGCAGTCAGGATAATAAAGCATTTACCACTTTGTAACATTGCCATCACTCCATCTACCACTTAAAATGTTTTGGCACTGAAAATAACAAGTGATGAGAAGTTATTTTTGACGGATGTTTTTCTGTCCCCTTCTTCCTGCAAACACGTCTTACAGCACGTGTGGTTTTCCATTTTAGTAAAGAAGGCCTGGACGTCCATGGAAAAATGTCCTCAAAAGTGAACTAACCAATCACCTGTTAGCCAAAACAATTTGGATTGTAGTTAATTTATTTCCAGTTTTTTTTTCTTTTT
>JAYDZG010000004.1:21795262-21812809 GCA_034509265.1 Microcambeva bendego | reverse complement strand
CGCTAACACCTTGAGCTGCTAGTGCTAACTGCTTATTTAACGTGCTAATTGAGTAAAGAGGTGCAATCGGTATATTAACTCATCCACACAACACATGTTGTTATTATGTTTGCATACAATGTTCATCATGTTGTAGGGCTGGGTGATATTAAAAAAAATCTTTTTTTTATTTTCTAACTTAACAATTGTTGATTCTGTTTTTTTTTTGTTGTTGCTCCTGTAAAATGTTCTTTTCTTTAAAAGAAAAGAGTAAAACCAGTAACAGCACCTCGTATAGTTATTAAATGGTGCAAACTGATTCTAATAAATCCGTGACTTCAAATAAATCAGGTTATTTGAACCGAGATCAGATTACATTTTACTAGCGATCGTATTTGGGATCTTGGATTTAGAACAGCTTGCATGTCTGGAGCCAGTGTATGAAGACTTAAAATTTTTGGGTCTTGGAACACACCCCCATACGGAAGCTCTTTTGACTGATGGGCACAAATTTCCACAGACATACACCACAGTCTTATAAAGAAGCTTCTCTGAAGGGTATAGCTAAAAAGACCACACAGAGGTCAATTATTTTAAGTGGATTTGTCATTAAATGATGTCCAACAAGGTCATGACCAAGTGTCCAAATACTTTTGGCCATGTTGTGTATATCTGAGCTTTATGTGAGATCCTGCTTCCTTTATATGTCGTTAAGATCACTAGCATCGAGCTCTGTTCTCGTCTTAAACGAGATCCGCTGAGCACCACTACGAGGTTTGGGGGGGGGGGGGTCTCAGGTCCTGCTTTTTCCCAGCTTCTCCCGCAGGAAGTGCCCTTTGTTCCTAAACATCCTGTCTCTTTGTTTGGTTTGCGGATCAGACGATGGGCCGCCCCAGCCGAGTCTGACCTTCCTGACCCCCGGGGCCTCCACGAGAGCCGAGGTCATTTCCACCGTCCCATTCTTCTCAGCACAAAGAGCTCAGCCAGGCTCGAACCCTCTCGGCCGCGCTCGCCCGGCTGCTCGCTCGCCCGCCGGACTTTGGATCCGCGCCATTGGCCAAAGCTGTTTGTTTGTTTGTAGAGTTTATATTGCGAGGCGCCGCTGACCTTTTTTTTTTGCGTCTGACCCGGACCAGGCTGATGTTTATTCACAACAAGATCACGAAAACCCTCGGCTACCCCCGGTGTAGTTTCTAATGGCGCCCGCTCTTCCTCCGGCTGTGAGCGCGGGCTGGCGTTATCCCCTTAACGTTGTGCCTGATACCTCTAGCTAATCGGTGCCATACGTACGGGCGCCCACGTCGGGCGGGTTGATTGCGCTCTAAGCGGGTCAACCGGCTTTTGGAAATCAAAGACTTTCCCCTCTAATCCTCTTAGGGATGCAGACGGTAGTCATGTGACTACGGTTCACTCGGGGCAGGAGCTTGTAAAGCAAAGCCACAAGTGAGATATTTGGGAAACTAGGTGGTGGTGGTGGTGGGGTAACCTTGCTGTTGCCATGGAAACCCTGGAACGGCTTTGTCCCCGTGCACTCGTGTACGGGAACACTAAAGGTGCCACCGAGGGATCGTCGACAAATAATCGCCGTCCAGTTCCTCCCGCAGAGGTGGAGGAACATTTCGGTCCCGTATATATACTGTGATGACACAAAGTAAGTGCAAACCATCCCCCCCTCCCTCTCATGTTTGGTCCAAAGTGGTCACGCTGAATTTATACATACACACACATACAGTGTGTTTGGTTTTGTACAACTCATGGGGCGAAGTGTTAAATTCTTAAATCGCACTTGTTTACTGCAATTACTGCCTCTAAAACCCTGTTTCATATTAGTTCCTCACCTAATTCTGGGGGGATCTTTGCTATTATTTGTAAAAGTGTTGGGAATTTGTCACACTATATATATATTTTTATTATTTTGAATTTTTTTAGCTCGCACAATTAGTCCTAGATCTTCAGAACTTAATATTTAATTTATTTCATTTGATTCTTTTTACAGTAGACCCTTGCATTATTTCTTAGATTTAACATTTTTTCAAATAGAATTCATCCATGCCAGACCTGATCATCTCTGTGTTTAATGAATTTAATGAACTGTGTTTTTTTTTTTTTAACCCTCTCGTTAAACGGCCGTACAGGTGAGAGATTCTCTTTCTCACCACGGACCTTCACATCACTCGAGCATCGTCCTTGGGAACGTTGCTCTTTAACACACTTTGTCTGATGGATGGTTACGAGTTTTGATCCGAACGAATCCATCTCCGTTCGTCCTTGTGCTGCGAGTTCTGCCCTCTGGCTACGTTTGGGAGCCTTCATTGTTGGTTGAACAATCGCTGTTGGATTCCAGTTGTTACTCTAAGCACCGCCATCCTTCAGACTTGGGCATCTATGTGGCCAAAAGTATGCAGACGCTAGTGTTTATTTTGTTTATTAAAGGTCATTAAACTCCATGATCACCCTTGTTTAAAAGTGACTGTGCCACCCATTACAGCTGCTTAACCCTGTCTACAGTTTAATGTAATTCATCATGTATGTCTGAAGGGATTTCTGAGCTACTCTGATTAGAAGTAATTAGTGTCCCAGTACCTCTGTTCATAGTGTATGTGGCAGAATTCTAGTCGCTTAAGATTTTGTACTGTGTCTGTGGGGATCCGTGCCTATTCAGAAGGCCGGGCAGCTTGTTCTTACAGTATCGTATACAATATACAGCCATAAGAGATCACATCAGTATCAACATTATCAGTTGATTTTAGTTTTTACAAATCCTGGGTGATGATTAAAATATTCTGTTCTATTCATATAGTAGAAAAAAACATCTGTTTATTTTTGTCATACAGAGGTTTTTAAGTTCTCTCTTATTTTTCATGACTGTATATTGATTTTGGACACTGGGAGATGCCACCTGTTGGACTGGAGGGCTCAGATCAGCACTTCTGAGATTTATAATAATATAAGAACTGGACTAGAAATTAAACGGTTGCTGATGCAGGCTGCCACTGTTGGGCTCCCCGACAGATCCCTCAAATTCTCCCACGGTGTATTGTGTGCAGGTAAAGTACAATGGAGAAAATGTAATTATATAGTGTAGAGCCACATTTATATGTTCGAGTCATAACCCTACAGTGTCCTCTGGATCACAGCTGGACGAGCCCTTGAAGTGATCAACAGGAAGACACTGGATGAGCAGGACCTATATTACTACAGGTTTATGGGGCAGTAAATACACTAACCAGGATTCTAGTATTGATACAATTAACTTAATAATGACTTCCTGAATCGTGGAGCTTCTTCTCTTCTGTAGAGATTCTTGCATGGCTCGATTAGTCTGGAAGGAAACGCCTCATTAGGTCTAATCAGGCCTTGATGAGCTAAGGAACGGGGTGAACGTGAGCATTTGAGTTGGAGTCCACATCACAGAAATAAAACTGGATGGGTTTACATCGATGATCGTGTTGTGTACTAACACAGTATGGACAAAAACATTTGCAGGTGTAATAAATCAATGATTCCTCTTTCAGCATGACTGCCCCCCTGCAGTCCTCACCTGTTTCCCACTGAACAGCTCTGGAACGAACTGGACTCAACCGGGTGTGTTTGGATACGTAGTGAGCTGCCTTACCCCCTTGCTGTCTACCTAGGCTTATTAGCTCTATTAAGTCATCGCGTTATAAGTCAGGTGACTCGAACGTGCTATCCAGACAGTGATTAGATCGTATTTCACTAGCATTAGCGAATATTACTCGAATAACGAATGAATGAATAAACTTTGTCATACATATTAAACCTAAATAACAATTTATTAACATTCGAAAACGACTCCATGTTTTCATGCCACACTGAATTCTGGGAGATCCTATCAGGCAGCATACGAAGCTCATTCATTCTTCGCTGAATATAGGGTTTATATTTGAAGGTGACTCGGGAGGCTGGATTACAAAGCGACTAGGATTTGGAACAGACACTCTCGAGAGAGAGCGAACACGGGATGAAGTAAAATGCTGCCTAGGTAGCGAGTGATCTAGGCACTAGGCTTTCGAACACTCAACATCAGTGCCCAGTCATGAAGATGCTCTAACTCACTCAGGACAAATCCCCACACATCTACTGAGAGGTAGGGATGTAACGATGCACCACAAGACAGATAAAAGTCAGTGCACATTTAAGCTAATCTGTGTCATTTAAGAGTCGCTGTAAGCAGCAGAGGGCGCTGACACTAATTACATCGTCTGGTTGATGACACTTCACACACTTGCCGGAAACGGGATTTTCCAGCCAAACTTATCTATGTGAAGATTCTTTCTTTATTTTTTATTCTCTTTAATATAATGTGGAAATTGTTTTAAAATGTCCCTTTTTTGCAGAACATTTTACACAAATATTATTTGTTCGTACCTACTTCAGACATAAAAGGTCAATAATCATTTGGATACATAAAATATAATCTCAAGTACAGTATTTTATTGTTTAGGAAAATAATAAAGAGAAACTTTTAAATCATTAGTCTTCAGTTTCCCATCATGAAAGGTATCACACCGTGTGTAGTGTCTTTACATTCCTCATGAGAAGCCTCCTGAGAAGAGGACGAAGGTCACTATTGTAATATTTGTTGTTAAACTGGGATCAGCGTTATGATCATGTGTCCAGATACTTTTGTGCATAATTTGTAATTAGAAAATCTGTCTGGCTCGATATAGATTTGATATTTAATATTGATGTAGAATGTTTTGATTGAGTTTATATTTAATATCTGGATTGTTTTGTGACGTCCCGAGGCTGAGCAGGGGGAGCAACGTACCGTCTAGACTGTTGGGTTTTCTTTATTAGCTCAATGATAGGGAATTGACCTTTGACCCTCTGGTGTTATCCTTTGTTGGTTTTCATATGTTAGGGATACATTATCTGCTGGGTTGCCAGCAGTGTAAAATCCACCCCTCTTACATACACATATACAGTAGATCTTTTTTTTACTGAGTGATGTGATGTCCCTTCGCTTTCACAACAATGCGAATTATTGGACTGTAAATTATTTACTTTTTTTTCTTTTCTTTTTTTTTTTAAAAGAGTTTAAGAATTGAATAGAGCTATATAATTGTTCCTACAAGAGAAGAAGAGAAATTCAGTGATGGCGAAGAACAAATGCTGCACAGACAGTAATTGACTATCCAGGTATAAAATCCATCGATGAGTTTCTCGCCCCGTTTGTTTGCTTGTCAGTGTTTAACTGCAACCCAGCAAACCGCAGAGCAGAAAACTTTACTGACTAGTATCTACAGGACATGTACAGTAAGGGAGAAAATATTTAGTCAGCCACCGATTCTGCAAGTTCTCCTGTAAGGTTCACTATGAGAGACAAAATGAGGAAACAAATCCAGGAAATCACAGTATATTATATATATATTGTATAATTTACAATAAAATATTTGTAAATTATATAATATAGTATTTGATCACCCACAAACAAGCGAGGTTTCTGGCTCTCACAGACCTGTAACTTCTTCTTTATGAAGCTCTTCTGGCCTTGCCTGTATTAATGGCTCCTGTTTGACCTCGTTATCTGTATAAAAGACTCCTGTCAGCAGCCTCAAAGAGTCAGACTCCAAACTCAACCATGGCCAAGACCAAAGAGCCGCCGAAGGACACCAGGAAGAAAACTGTAGACCTGAATCTACAATAGGCAAGCAGGTTGGTGTGAAGAAATCAACTGTGGGAGCAAATGAACTTTGTGGATCTAACGACTTTCAAGAACAAACCTTAATAAATTCTGCTCTATTTAAATGGCCTGAAGGGAGATGATTTCCACATCTCTGAAACATTGTTTCATTCAGTGAATACAATCAAGCAGAAGCAGAACGATCAGCGGCTCCTTTTGGGAGTCTTGGACTTATTAACCTGGTACTGAAATATTGGGGACAGAACATCTCGGAGCTCTCTTATTTCCTCCTCAGTCCTGCTGGTGCTCTCTGGTTCACCCTGCCATGACTCTGCTGTGACCTTGCTGTGGCCTTGCCATCCTTCACTTTTTACCCTTCTGAGATAGCAGTTCTTTCAGTGTCTTACACCGCTCCTCACCACATTCTTCCTCGAATCTTCTACTGAACTTTGTGGATCTTAGGAGCTGTGAGAACTAACCGGGTCCAAAACCTTAATAAAGAGCATTAAAACAAATAGACGCGTGTGTATGTACTCCTGTGTCTGTGTAGCATGGTTCCTCCCACAGGACGAAGGCGTGCATGTGAGGTGAACTGGAGCCATCAAAATGTCCGTGTTTGACACTGATCTTGAACTGATGGAGCTTGTGTCGACTGTTCCTGTATTGAAAGTGTGTAAAACGTGACGTTTAAAAGCTCATACATAAATAAATACAACCATTGACTAGTCTTTGTTAAATGTTAACCAACAAGCTTTTAGTCACCCATCAAAATATTAAACCAGCACCGGCTTTAATGTCAACAAGGCTTCAGGCGTGACTACGAAACCAAAAAAAGCTAAAATAAAAGAGAAACCGAATCCATCTGGATACCCTGTGAGCTGCACCTGCTTCAGCTAAGAGGATTCTTCTCAGGAGCCTGTAGGAAGACGTACAATGTGTCCCTGTACCGATTACAATGATTACTAGGTTTTAGACTCACGATGCATTTCCATGATGCAGAAAATTGTGTCACAGGCTGCTGTTTTAGGAACTGAGATGGAATTCTGATTTCCATCGGTGTGAGCAGCTTGTGTGTTGGAGTCCCGTCTCGTATACAGTATGGTTTTGTTTCTTTGTCCTCTGCCTCTGTCCTGGACATGCCCTTCCTGTTTCAACCCCCCTCTTTATCCGGGCTTGGGACCGGCACCACAATGTAGTGGTTTGTGCATCCTAGCGGCTAGGGTGGAATCCTGCCAACCATCAATGCTTAGATGTATGTGTGGGTTGTACCAGCTTGTGTGCTTGTGACCCACTTCTTTTGGTCCTCCGTGTAAGTGAGGTGTGTGTGTGTGTGTTTGTGTGTGTGTGTGTGTTTGTGTGTTTGTGTTTGTGTTTGTGTGTGGGGGCCTTGTTTGGTCCTCAAGTGTTAGTGTGATGTTCCTAATAAAGTGGCCAGTGTGCGAGTCACTTGTAAAACGCTTGGGAACACGCCTTCCTAATTATTAGAGCTGGCTTTGCACAGGGGAACAGTCATCCTGGGGCAGGATGGCCTTCCCTAAACTGTTAAAGATGGATGCAAAACTCCTCATACTTTTATTCAATAGAGAAACACCGAACCACACAAGCCGAACGCAGACGCAGGAACGAGAAGTTCCACATTTCTGGATTTCAGAGGAGAACGAAGTATTTCCACACGACCACACCAAGTCAAACCGGCAAAACCTCCCGAACCATGAAGCACCTTATAATGAATCTTATAAAGCTTAGCACTGAAACACCTACACACACGTAATAAAGGGGAAATGATTCCTTTATTTTATTAGTGCACTAGACCAGAAATAAGGTGAATTTGCTGTAGAGTAAACTTAAACTTCTGTTCTTTCTCTTTATTTCAGCTTATCTTTTATTTATCTAAATAAGGATTTTTTATTATATCTGACGTAGGTACAGACCGAGTTACAAAAATGCTGGTTTCTCATTTTGTGTAAAAAAGCCAGCACACTTTATTTAAAGTAAATATCGATTCATCTTAAATGAAGCTCTGATTCGAATCCAGCCCCATGTGCATCGATTATTAACTGTCTTATGGTTCTTACATCCCTAGTAATTGGGTATAAACGGGAGAAAATTGGAGGGAGGGGATGCCTTAAAATATTTAAAGCAACTGAAGTCAGTAATTCAGTCAGTAATTATAAATCAACACTGCAATTATGTGCTAAATCATGGTTCGGTTAATGAACGGCTAACAAGTAGATGCACGGTGAGGGTGAATGTTAAGGTGCAAACGAAATCATCTGCTGTACATTCGAGTTTTTACATTGTGTGCTTTGATTCCTTTATATTAGAAACGGCATTAAAAAAAAATCACAGCCGTGTGTGCGTGCGTGCGTGCGTGCGTGCGTGCGTGCGTGCGTGCGTGCGTGCGTGAGTGTGTGTGTGTGTGCGTGTCTGGCAGGCAGTCTAATGAAAGGCTGTATTGATGGTTCTGAATGAATAGTGAGCAGGGTGAAGAGTGAGTGTGGTGAGCAATCACACCCCAGAGTACAGGCCCAAAGCAGCCATTCACCTTTATTTACCCCCACATCCATCACCCACACACCGCCCCCTAATGGACACACACACACACACACACACACACAATAGTACGACTGTTATGACAAAGCTTTTCATTGACCTGCTTGTATTTGTTTACATTAGTGAAATACACGATGTGACTCTGAATCAGTCACGATCCAGAGGGGACCGACCAGCCCACGGTCCCGACACGATCCCACAGACCAACGAAGAGTCCTCAGTACGTCTCTCAGTACGTCTCTCAGTACTCAGTTTTGCTCATTTTACAAATTCCAGTCCCACCGGGCCCTCACCGCCGTGTTTTCTGCTCATTGTCGACTGAAAAGCTTGATATTGCAGCAGCCTGGAAACGTCCAGCATGTTTCTTTTTTTTTTTTAGGGTGGCTTGTTGCGATAGAAATGAAAAGGAATTTGTATTATTGTAGTTTGTGAGTGATGCAGCACAGAAGCTTTCACCCCATCATATAGAGGTCACAGGTTCGAGCCCTGATAAAGCCCCGGACGTTCCGTGGTCAGTAGGAGTGGGATGAGGGGATGTCATTCCTGTCTGTAGGAATTAGAAGTGACATTTTCATTCAGCTCACAGTTTAACTCAATTACTCTTCAGGGTACCACCTGAATCCTCAATCACTCCAAAATAGATTGAATTAATTTACGGTTTAACATGCTTACATTTTGTATTACAAACTATATTTTTTTTCAATTTGATGTATGAACAAATAATGCCAACAAACCTAGTGCACTATTTTCACAAATAAATGAATTATAATTCATAATATATTACTTTTTTTTTTTTTATTTGCAAGATCATGTAACCGTTTTCGGTACTCGGAGGGAGACGTTATCTGACATGCTTGCACGTTGTGCTTCCTCTTCTCATTGGTTTGAATGGCATGATGCCAACTGTGTTTGCTTAGTAAGCATCCGAAGGTCCTGATTTGCAAGGCAACGATCTAATACAATCTTTACTTCCCCATGTAGACATTAAGACAGCAGCTCACTAGGTTTTTTATCACATTCTGTATATGCAGGGTTAAAATTCAACGTCCAGATGGGCCCAACGAAGGTGCAGAGAAAGCTTTAAGACATTAGCGTCATAAAGTCAAATTAAGGTTTGGTTGCCACATACATAGTAGAACGGGCAGTGACTGTCCTGGGTCGTTTGTATAATGCATAAAAAACTGCATTAAGAACATTTCTTTCAAGCTTTTTCTTTGAAAAATCTATTATATCGATCTATTTATTTATGCATTTTCTCCTTTTTTTTTTTCCTCTGTTGGTAAGTGGATTTGTCTTCCACTGCTAGGGATCCCTGATTGCATTTGTGGAGGGTATACTGCTGCTCAGCACTCATCCTAACTGACCTTCTTTTCACTCTGAAAACCAGGGTCCTTACACATATGAACACAGTCTGGTCATCCATACCCAGCAGACATGGGGGCCAATTATTGTCTTCTGCAATAGGCATTTACATTTTTGGCAGATAACAGATGCTTGTATCCAAAGTGCTCAAGGGCACAACAGCAGCAACATGACAAAGACATCCTAAAACTAAATCATCTGTCCCGTCGACGACATCACTACGGCTTGCCCTATACCTGCAATAATTTGTAGCTGGGTAGCAGTGACTAAACTGTGGGTGGGGTCTCCAAACACAGATTCGAGGAGTTCAGAATCTTGGCACTGCTGTGCTAGCTGAATATCTCACAGCGACGTCTGGGTGTCTTTTTTTTTTTTTTTTGTAGAATGTTAAATATTTTCCAGCTGGACTCACTGGAACCTCAGTTTTATCATGTTCATGCATGTTCATTCGTTAGAAATCAATAGTGATGTTTGCTAGACCCTAGATTTAATACGCAGACCTCAGGAGCATCTGCTGGAGCTTGTACATCGACGCTCAGGTTCTCCTGGGATTCTTATGAGAACCACCAGACACGGTTCTGAAATCCCTCGTTTCTCTTGGCAGAGAGTCTCAGAATAACTGGCAACCACGGTTCAGTTTCTCTTTGTTTCAGGTTTCTGTTCCTCACACTGTCGCCATCATTTTCCTAATCCATCACTCACCACTGCTTCTCAGTGAGGCACCCAGAGGGCTGACCTAGCACCCCCCGACCTCATCCAAACAGCCCGTCATCGTCGTCTGGCCTCGATCAGCGCAGGGTCTGGACCGGGTTAGCCGTGTTAGCATGGCCCATCGGTGGCGCCGCTCCTCGGGGCAAATCAAACTAACACTGAGCAGCTCTGGTTCACGGGCGCTGACAGCGTGATCAATGGACCTCCTCTGATGATGACCTCAGCCGCAGAGACGCTGCTCCAGAGATAACCTCCTCCCCGAGGTCACTCATTACAGACTGGCTGTGGCCTTGAAATCTGAGACTCAAAACAACAATGTTTTCCATCAGTTTGGGATTGGGTGCTTGGGTACCGAGCTGATGGAGGGGACGTCTGATTTACGACCGGTGTGTGTGTGTGTGTGTGATAGTAAAAGTCTGTGTTTGAAAGTGTGTTATTGTTTGTGTGTTTTTCTGCAGGACGCCCTGGTTTAATGGATGGGGATTTAACTTGCCTCGTGGTCAGTCTCTGCTGGATAAGTGGAACCAGATCCCAGAGGACATCGACATCCTCATGACTCATGGGCCTCCACTAGGTAAGATTTACCAAACTAGGGTTTGAATGTGTCTGTGTGTGTGTGTGTGTGTGTGTGTGTGTGTACAGGTAAAATTGTTTTTTTAATACATTTTTAGTTGCAGTTCATTTCACCAGTGGTGAGATGTGGAAGATCACCGTGTGTGGTAACGGAGAGATCCTCTTGTGTCGTGTGCAGGGTTCAGAGACTGGGTACCCAAAGAGCTGCAGCGAGTAGGTTGTGTGGAACTACTCAACACGGTACAGAGACGGGTACGACCCAAACTCCACGTCTACGGGGGCATTCATGAAGGTAAAGTTACTGTCCAGACATTCTGCTGTGCACATGTGGCCAAACAGATCCTCTTTTGATTCGACACTCCATCAAACTTAACTGTGTCCACTTAACTGTCCCTGTGCTTCTCGGTCAAGGATAACCCGTGTCCTGAAGTCTGGTCCTGACGTGTTTATCTTATATATGAACATCATACAAACAATATCACAGCTACAGCAAATGAACAACTATGTGACTCTACACGCCCACTAAATTCAGCTATAGAGACCACATCTACTGACCTTAAAGGCTAAGCACCAGCTAATATGAGAGTCATATTGGAGTTCGCATGTTCTCCCCGTGTCTGGTGGGTTTCCTCCGGGTATTCCGGTTTCCTCCTACAGTCCAAAGACATGCTATCGGGTTGATTTGGAGACACTGAATTGTCCCGTAGGTACCTGCGATGGACTGGCGTTCCATCCAGGGTGTTACTGTGTGCCTTGTGCCCGTTGAAGAGCTGGGATAGGCTCCAGCACCCCTTCCCGACCCTAATTAGGATATAGGGGTTAAAGACAATGAACTGAACTGATTAAATACGTCTTAAAAGATTGTTGTTTTGCCCCGCTTAAATAAATATAAAATATAAAATATTATTTCGATGATTAATTTTAGGACCACATTTTCAGTTTAATGAACAACAGATTATTACCAGTAGGAATTCCCGGGTCTGGTTGCTCGTTTCTTTTAGGTGCAGTTTCTTCTCTTTCTGGATTTCAAATGAAACCCTTCAGATTTGATCCAGTCACCCCAACTTTTACTTCAGATTCATCCTCTTCATCAAATTTTCCACCAGCGCTGGAAAACTCTCATTCTAAATCAGTCAGAACTGGGTTTAACGCTGCCAGTGTTCTCTGTTGTCCACCAGTGACGTCAGCCGGTAGCGTTCAAGAATTAAAAATGTCATTTTAAAGCAGATTATGCACCTTATTTTTATGTTAATTCATGTTTTATATATTTTCAGTAGCTACAATAATGTGAATTCTCCAAAGAGGTATATTAGGTGGTGCTTAGCTTAATAATCATGTGATCTAAAGTTGGTTAGTCTTGGAAAATAAAGTCCGGTGATTGAAAGTGATTGAAGAGTTTATTGGCATCGTCATGGGTTTTACCCACAGTAGAAAAGCTGAAGAACCAGGAACAGAACTGTGGGGCTCTCTATACTGATCTGGTCACATTTAAATTGGGTGTTAACTCTATTTTCTTATCTGCATACAAGCAGCATCATGCTACTATATTAAACATGTACTTCTTCAGTAACAGATTCTAAAGATTTTGTAAATGATGATTTATCATGATGGATGTTTCCATGATCACGTCTTTGTATCTCGGATTGTCTAGGTTATGGTCTGATGACGGACGGATACACGACGTTCATCAACTCGTCCACGTGTACAGTCAGTTTCCAGCCCACCAATCCACCCATCGTATTCGACCTTCCCAACCCAGGGAGCTCATGAAATCCCCCACCTCACCCGCCCAGATATCCCAATTTTTTTACTCTCCAGCTCTTCTTAACTTTAAAGTATTGTCTTTTGTACTGCTTGTATTTAAAAAAAACCATGCATGGATATGTAATATTTTTAAAAAGATTTGAATAATGATTTGCTGGATAAAAAAATGGTGAATTCATATTTATATCGGTCGCTTTGTTCCGTTTCTGTTTGTATCTGAAGCGCTCGATGGGGTACCAGGCCAGGTTCAGCAATACTGGACTTTTTCATTTCGCTTAGTAATCTCAGTGTAGAAATGTATTTAAGTTTTAGTTCTTGGCAATTTAGCATGAGACGTTGATTTCAGGATTAGTCACTCCAAGGACGCGTTTGTGGTTTTATATATTTATTGGTGCGACCAAACTGAAAGAATTGCTTTAAAAACGTATTCTGTTCATGATGCCAGTCATTTTATCCACTGTTCCTTGAAAAAGAATTGCAAATGTCCAAGGTATTAGTTGAGATGTACGAGTAGGCATGTGCTGATTGGGTACACGACACAGTTGGGCTGCGGAGTTTCCGTACACATCTAGTTTTGAGATTTCAAGCATTTTTCTTCTTTGACAAGATGACAGGAAGCACACTTTTGTTGGTGAGGATATTTGGTGAGTTACATTGCTTAAGAATGGCAGCAGGTCATTCCTGGTTGGTGAAAATCTGTGATCTGCTTCATTAGACCTGCTCCAAGCTTCCAACATTTGTAATTCTTGTGATGTGAGACTTGCGCTGCTGAAGTCCTATTCACTAACTGTATATAGGAGGCCAGGAATCAATTCAGTGCAATTTTAGAACTTTCTACATCAAATGACACCATCCATCTGTCTAATCATTTAATTTGTCCCGTTAGGTGTCGCCACAGTGGATCATGGTACGCATTATCGACTTAGTTTTTACGCCGGATGCCCTTTCTTTTACAACCCGGCCTTTTGGGATTGGCACTACAGCACTAATTTATTCGTCCTAGTGGCTAGCTACCTACAGGGCAATTTAGTGTCTCCAATTAACTTGGTTGTCTTTAGACTGTGTGTGGGTTTCCTCCGGGTGCTCCGGTTTCCTCTCAGACTTGGGGAGAACATGCAAACTCCGCACAGACACGACCCCGAACCCGTGATCATCTTGCTGTGAGGCCACCCTATCTAATCATTTTTAATTATTGTATTATACAAAGGTGCTTGAAATCCCAAAACTGTCATGATGATGATTTCATTTTTATTGTATTTAAATTTCTGACCTCTGTGTGATATTTAGCACTCAGTTTTGATACTTAAAACTACGTTTGATTTAATCATATATTTTTAGTTTACAATCTATTATTTTATATTCTTAGTATAATGTCAGCTCAGAACTCACAGTTCAGTCATTTTATTTGTGTCTCTGCAATGTTAAACACTTATTTAATTTTTCTTTAAATAAAATTCTCTGCACTTATTTTTTTTTTACCTATTATGGTGATATTATGTTTTATTCAATTTCAATCAAAAACATAAATATTAGAATCATTACTGGCTAAAGAAAAATAGACCATAAGGAACTTTTCTTTCGATGCTTGTGTTACAATTTTATCCAATATTAGATTGATCAGATGTTCCAGTTTTTATTGTCGCCCAGTATTTGCTTTAAAGGATAAATGGATCAGAAGGAATCATTTCAGCAATAATGCAACATTTTGATTTGAGATCCGCTCTATGCTGTAATTATTAGCACATGCCTAGTTTTGAATTACCAGAAGGTTGGAGCGCTTCTGTTTTCTTGCTGCCTTGCTTGTAACATGCACAGCAATGTCAGTGACGTTTCCTTCAAGCCAAATGTGTGAGGAGCGTTCAGAGCTGCACTGAGCCCGTCGGCATGGTCTCATTTCTTTCTTTTCTTCTGGTGAGCTGTAATGTTTGTTCGTTCTATGTTGCAGTTTGGATTCACAACCTGTTTATCGCACACTGTAAAAATGTGAACACATACCGGCCACTTTTAGCTACACCCACCTCGTATTTGACATTCATTAGCCTGTATAAGCGCCACGTACCATATAGATGACATGTGGGTAAACAATTACTGACTGGAGACCCTTTTCCCAGCCATACAACTCCTCCCTGTGCTGAATGGGCAAAAATTCCCACAGACACTTATTGGGAGCCTCCTCGGTTATGTTGTTACAGATAACGATATAACGGATCACTCTCTTGGGATCGCTTTTCATATGGGATGTCCGGCAAGCTCATAGCGCGGTGTCCAAAAAGTCTGGTTATTTAGTGGTGGGCAACATTCAGTAATTGTATATACAGAAAATGAATGTAGTTACAAGAGAAGTGTATCTAATAAAGTGGCCGGAGAGTCTATTGCCATGATGTCATTGGTGCCATTGTAAATGCTTCATTTCTACGTTCATAAATCTTTTCTTAAGTCATTGTGTCATTTAGCTGAACTTTATATGCAAATAAATCTGCAAGATTTTTAATCCTGGTTTCAGTTCTTGTTAAGCAGTTTGGGGGAGCTGGGTGAAGTCCTTGCCATTTGGCGTCAATAGTTGTTGGTGCTTCAGGAAATTGTCACTCCACGAAGTCCACTGTGTCAGGAAATGCAACCTGGAAGTCTGTTCCACAACGAGAAAGCTATGGCACGCGAGTTCACTGGGCCTGAGCTAATCTCAGATGAGACAATATTACTTTTTATTAGAAAGGCTATCCTAATACTTGTTTCTATCCTGTACATCTTGCCTACTGAGAGGATCATGGAATATCATGGTCGAAGGTGTCAGAAAGTGTGGAGAATAAAATGTGTTAAATAAGTGAGGTTCTTCAGTGACTGAACTAACAAACAAACTTGAACAAGTCAGGAAAAATGAACAACTTTACCAACCCTCAGAAATTAAAATTTGACAAAAGGTTGGAAACCCAAATTGTCAGGACCGAAAAGTTTTTCTTTTATTGCTAAATCTGAAAATACAAACGTTTTTGTTTGTTTACTGGCTTTACCTTTAACAAGGCATCGGGGTGTGTAGATTCTCCAATATAAATGCAGATGTTGGCAGGAGTTCCTGTCAGAGTGCCAGAATTTAGGGCCACTTCTGATTGATCAACTCCATTAATTACCCATCAGTGGCTGAATTTAATCGGCCCTGTTGACAAGTATGGCCGTGACCCCTCGCTTTCCCCTGACAGCTGCTATTGATTGTGGAAAATTTGTCGGTGCGGCGAGCTAGACGTCTGGGGTCGTGACCCTGCATGTCCATGGCGGCAGCAGGAGAACGAAAACAGGAGTTGCAGTGATTCATGGGCCAACTTTTGATCTGCTTAACCGCCAACAGTCTGGCTTGTGCACTTCAATGTATGTGATCACCATTTTTAATTAGTGAGCTACATTATTTTAGTTACTCTAAGGGAGTTGTAATGGATTGACTTTTAGAACATTTTGAAGATATTTTTACTCTATCAAGTTACAACGAGAACCAAATACAACAGAAGAAATTGAGGGATAAGGGCCTTGCTCAGGTGCCCAACATCTGGCAGTGAACCAGCAAACTTTTATGTACCAGTCCAGTACTTTACCGCTAATCTACTGCCATTCTTAGCAACCACTGCATTGTATGTATTGTATTTAAAAAGTTCATGTTTTTAAAGAGGAGAATGAGGAGGACCAACAGCAACATTAGCTTCACCGTCGAGGTTTTAATGGCCGAATGGATGCATAGGCTTAGCACATAAAACAGCAAGCATCCTCTGGAATGTTTTATAGCAACAGAAAAAATGCAAACCAGTACTTTTTAAAATAAGAATGAATAAATGTTATGAAATAAATTGCAGTTTAAAGCATGTTTTTAACTTGTATGATGATCCTGGTCTGCAGGGCTAGGAGTAGCTACACACAAACTACAGACGTGGATCTAAAGCTTAGCTCATCTGGGTTAAATTTACACCAAACGATGTTCCAGCATGCTCGTCAAAAACCCTCGAACATGAGCGGGTAAAGAACACTTGAGCTCTGATTTATTTCCAGTTGTGCTGGTTTTGGCCATGCTGCTAGGTGAGTGATGAACTTCTTCGTGCTTCTTGCCGTTCTATAAATTTCTCTTTTAGAAGATCAGGTCAGGTTGGGTCCGGTGCAATCCAAAGACACCAAATACATTAAAAATCCTTACATTCAATGATTTGACCAAAGGAAAATGTAAATGTATTTCAATTAATGTCAACATGTACATCTTATATCCACAAACACATTCATACTCAAAGCGAAAACCACCACCATTAGCTCATCACCATGGGTTAATGCTAGTAACAAATCTGAGGTGAATGCTAAGTGGAAGCGAATGACCCAAAGTTGTAAGAAATATTTTAAACTAGAGAAACATTTTAAACTAAAGAAATATTTTAAACAGAGAAACCAGAAAGAGCACTAGTGTAATGGGTTCATAAAATATGAAACTACATGTAGGGACGTAATTAGGCTGTGCTAAGCATGATGGGACTTGTAGTTAATTACAATAGCCACAAAGAGTAAACTCTGTTTACAAAAACTACAGGATTCCTCAACAACTGTGTGTGTTTTGTCTGAGGCTGCGATGAAATTGACATAGAATATGTTAATAAGAAAGAAACAACATTTTTTTAAATTGTTAACATTAGTTTTGTAGTTTTACATTAAAACTAAAGAACCTAATTTGGAACGCCAGAGCTGATGACCAAGAGCTGAGAGTTCTGGTGTATGTCGCCATCTAGCGGTGAAAAACAGGAACAGATTTATTTAAATCTGCTTATATAAAGTGTAAATTTATTCTTCCCTCAAAATAACTCAATATACAGCCATTAATGTCCAAACTACCGGCAACAAAAGTGAGTACACCCCTAAGTGAAAGTTCCTGAAGTAACAATATTTTGTGTGGCCATCATTATTTTCCAGAACTGCCTTAACTCTCCTGGGCATGGAGT
>JAYDZG010000004.1:21663804-21676833 GCA_034509265.1 Microcambeva bendego | reverse complement strand
AGAGTAATTAAAAAACTAGGCTTCATAGTAATGTACGAGAAGTAATCAAAAGACAATCTTTTTAATGTTTTCTGAGATTTAAGATGATAATATTTAAACTAAAACGTTTTTCCCCATATATATAGAATTAGAAATATTTATAATATTTATAATTAGAAATGAAAATAATTAGAAGCAACAATGAACGTATTCTACAATGTGTAATAAAATAATCATACAAAATAACAAGTTCATAATTTTCTTTCGGGCTGCTTCTGTTCCGCATTATTGATTTAGCATAGTTTTTATGTCAGATGCCCTTCCTGACACAACCCTCCCTATTTATCCAGGCTTGAGACCGGCACCACAATGCTCTGGTTTATGCATCGTAGTGGCGCGCTTCCTACAGGACACTTCAGTGTCTCTAATAATAATAACTCTATTTTCCTTGCTCTATTTTTTACTACGTAAGAAAACCCCCTCAGGCACGAGGAGAACATGCCAACTTGATCCCACTATAGAGGACATATTCTCAAAAGTGTATGCAAATTTTCGATTTCAGCTGTAGCTAACAAACCTCAAAACCTTTAATTTCATTATTTCTACACTTAAAACGAATGAATTATAAATGTTATTAGAATAGCTGCATAATTTGTGATAACAGCTTTGAAAAAGCTCGAAATGACTGCTGGATTAGGGAACGAGCTGCGTTAACTTCATAGCATTAACATTCCACTTAAACAAAAGGCTGTCAAAAAGTCATCACGCGAATCATTCCTAATCAAACCCAGCTGGCATCCGAACGGAGCTGCTCAGCTAATTTCCTCTGAGGTAGCTCTGACTTGTCTCCCACCTGTCAACAGGTGAAAAGCTGAGGTGAAGGCGCCTTCCCTGGTGGCCGCTTGCACAAACAGCCTTAATTCAATAAGGTGGTGTCGGGGTTAGCCGGAGCTTATCTGCTGAGCTCACACGGCCTCCAGTCTGGGAGTTTACACACGGCTCGGGTTGAATGAGGAGGAAAGCTGACACCTGCCTTTCTTCTCCCTTAAGGAAAGTGTTCGGCGCTTCACCTGCCGAGGTACGGCGGGACACAATGGAAGCACGATGATGCTGCGATCAGCACAATTAACAGCCATCTTAAACTGGATGTGTCTGAAATGTTCAGGCTGATTTAAAGGTCCGTGACCTAGCCAGTCATCGATACAAGATTATAAAGTTATAAAGTGTCGTTCTTTTGGAATATTTCCTCCGTAAGTCCATTTGCTCATTATTTGCTGATTAATGATTGACTCCGAGCTCGAGTGTTGCCTGAATTGGCAGATTCCGGGTGCTAACAGATTGTTTGCACTTTCACCACAGCTTAGCAAACTTTCAACATCTTGGCTTCCCATTGTGATGCCAGTGCGGAGTTTATTCTCACTGAAAAGCTACGGGAGAGAAGAGAAGCCAAAGCCTCTTGTTTTAAGAAAAGAGCCTTCGGTGCAATTGTTGAGTTGACTGATCTGTGGCCTGCACTGTCATCATTACCCCCTGCGAGAGGGGCACCCTGCCCATAAAACAATCCACCCAGGGCTAATGGCTCCTGCGCATTTCATTTGTAAGATACTATAGAAAGTTGACGACAATAGGCTCCTTCTTGAGCTGGCCCATCTGGGTGCCTTTTAGATCCTTTGAAAAGCACTCGGGGTCGCTGACCTAGAAACTCATCAATAAAAGACAATCCTTGGGAGGACAAATTGAAGAGCGGGGGGGATCTCTCGTCCCTGCGTGGCTCGGTCGTGGGTGTGACTGTGAGGCTGAAGTTGGTGGGTGGTGTCGGGCTTCCTGGTATTGAGCACAGGTGCACTGTAGCTTTCTACGGTCAATAGTTAACTTAGTGGAGGCGGCTTCAAAGGGCAGTGCCAATCTTGGGATCCAGAAAGTTGCTGGGATTGGGATTTCAGATTTGCTTTTACAGAGTAAAAATATATTCACATTTTCAGCAATCAGTTGATTCTTTAATCATTGTGAATGTTTCCTTAATCTGGTTTAAGTAGACAACAGTCCAATAATACAGTGCAATGATACAATAAAGAAATTAAATAAGGACAGTGTTAAGTACTGTTAGTTGTGTATCGTTGAATCAGAAGGGCAATACAAGGTTCTCACAAAGCTTTGTGCTATTAGCACCACACTCTGAGTTACTGAGTAACTGAGTTACATTTACATGAGCTTTGCCAGTTAGCAGACATTTTTATGCAAAGTGACCTACAGGACTGTGACAGTCTACAGTTTAAGAAATTGGAGGTTAAATGCCTTAATTAAGGGTCCAATAGAGGCAACATGACATTGGTGGGACTTGAGCTAATGATTTTTTAATTATTACTTCAGTATCTTAACCACTATGCTATAAATGCCCTAACCGGCCAGGGTGCACGTATCTGTTGATGCTCATGACAGCAGCTTTTACTTCTAAGCTTTGACAGTGTTTTCATATCCACGTCAAACTAGTTTGATGCTTGTACACTTTTAAGGTCAACAAACTTCCTATTGTGTACCGGTTTCATAATGACTTAAATGCAAAGGTGATACGGTTACTATTTATTATGGTCTTTTTAGTTATTATATTTTGCCTTATCAGTACCCATATAAATAGGGTTTGACTGCACTCACATGGATTAAAATAAATTCTCCAAGGCTGAAATCAGGATCATTTGCGGTTTCCAAGCAGCTTCAGGTAGCAGAATCATCAAAATAACTTTAATTGATGGTTATAACAAAATACAAGGAACACTGGTCTCCTCACCAAGGTCAGAAAACATTTTTTCTTATTCTTAGCAGAGCATTTTTATGGTTTGTGGATCACCTGACTGTTTTGGGTCCACTTGAAAATGATTGAAAGCAGTAGATTAGTGCAGTTTAGAGGAACATCATGACCGGTTCACTAGCTTTGTTTCCACTCCATCAGTCTGCAGCTACTAGTGGTGTCAGGTCAAATGTATTAGTATTTACTTTTTATGATAGACATTGTCTCAAAGCAACTTTACTGAATTAAACTCCAATCACGCAAGGAGTAAAGAAAAAAAATACTGACTTAAGCCTCAGCATGGATCTCCATCCTCACTGACGTGTCAGATCCAAACCTTAGCAAAGAAGAGCATTCAAAATAATTCAGGTATCATCTCAAAAACACTGAAAATGTATCACTGCATAAACAGCCACATGACCGTGGTCCAGCAACCCCTCTTAACTCTGACTGAGACTAAATATGAAGGTCATTGATCCACCAGACCTCAAGGTGACACTTCTAAAAGACTTAATAAAAGTGTAACCAACGAGAAGTAACTAATGAATAAAGAAACCGTATGATGTCAGGTAATCTGACGTCACTGTTTTTTATGGAGATTTCAACAGACGTGATGTATGGTCAGGATCGATGCAAAAATAAATGTGACTTAAGTACAGAGAGTTTAGATTTAACGTATCCTTCACACTGTCAAAAAGCCTAAACTGGAAGGGAACTTTAAGACCACTCACCCAAAGCACATTATCATTTTCAAAATTAGAAGAAGAAAAAAAAACACATGAAATGACTGCAGTGATATTTTAACAATTAAGGTATCTGTCATCAAAATCCAGCCCTGACAGTGGCAGCTCCTGAACAAGGCCCTTAAACTTATTTGCTCTTACTGCATTAGCATTCTGTAAATGTCCAAAAGAGAAAATCTGCTTCTCTCTTTTCGGCTGCTCCCGTTAGGGGTCGTCACCACGGATCGGGATGAGCATTATTGATTTGGCATAGCCGGATGCCCTATTTATGTACAACACACCAGTTTATGCATCCTAGTGGCTGGGTACCTACAGGACAATTCAGTGTCTTTAACTAGCCTGACTGCATGTTTTTGGACTGTTGGAGGAAACCGGACATGAGGAGAACATGCAAACTCCACACAGAAAGGACCCGGAGCGCCCCGTCTGGCGATCGAACCCAGGATCTTCTTGCTGTGAGGCGACAGTGCTACCCACTTTTAATTGATCACTGATCATTTGAATCATTTGATGGAGTATCATTAACCACTCAGGAACTCTCGGCTTGAGTTCTTGAGCAGAGGTAACATTTCAAAATCATTTTTAATTGCTAAATTGCTTAGTCTTTTTATCTCACCTTGGTCCATAAACTTAATCTCGTCATTGGTTAATTATCCTTCATTTAGGTTAATGAAGTAAGAGAAGTTTTTTCCCCATGATTTGAATGCATAGGTGATGAAGAGGCTCTAGTAAGCTAATTCCCTCATTAACAACCTCACACTGCCTTGATTTGAGGGTTTTTTACTGGAATGTTAAATGGTTTAAATATAACGCGCGCTTCCTCTGAATTATGACCGAAGAAGAGCTGCTTTAATAGACTAAATGAATCCACTGATAACCAGGAATAAACTACAGCTTTAAATATCTTCATAATGATGTTATAGCTGTTGAGTTTAGGATGAAGGAAGTTTACTCTGCCTTCAGTCAGGTCAATAATCAGAAAAGGTTAGCGCTGGGGCCTGTCATTGCCTTTGAAAATGACATTCAGCCAACAGATGTTAATTGGACCCATTACTGTCCTATTGCTCCTGTAGATGAGCCAGTGACAAACAGCAGAGGCTTCTCCCATGTCGAGAGCCAGAACGAGAGACAGACTAACAGACTATAATTACCTCAGCTGCCATGAGACTGATGGAGAGAGCGCACCACTGACGCTGCCCCATCACCTACCTTAGATATAATATTTTACTACCCGGCAATTTATCCATCATCGCTGAAAGCATTCACGGCCTATTGTTGTCAGAGCAGGAGATGAAGCCACCAGCAAAGACTTCAATCTCTGAAATTACACTATTTCGGAGACAAAAGACCGAGATCGTGGGAGAAACAGGGGAGCTGGGTTTTCGGTGGCACTTTTATCATCGAGTGTCAGACAGTTGAGCAATCAATGAGTTTGAGGGCAAAGTGTCGTGCTGGCAGACAAAGGTTTTTGTTTTTCAAGGGGATGCTGAATTGAGATGGATTTTTTTGTCTTGGAATCAAGAAGAATGCATTCATGACTTATCAAAATATAATTAAGCTGTAACTGATTAGGGCAGCATGACTGCACAGATGATGGAATGGAGCTACATGTTTCATTACTGATCTTCTGGACCTGGGTTTAAACCTTGACCCTGCGCAATGTTATGAATAATACCCCATGACTCATGTATCTGCATGAGTTTACTTCAAACTGTTGATTTCCCTTATATTACTGTAAACATACTAGTAGGGGAATTGGCTGCCCTGAATTCCCCTGTGAGTAACTCAGTAAATAAATAGGAGTGAATATGTGACTTCCTGTAATAAAATAGGAATGGTTGGATATGAATGTAGTGTAGAAAAGTCTGTGTGGGGACTGTACTGTACAGTAGGTGTTGTGGCTGCCTTAATTCTTCATGAGATTCCATAAGATGAGCTGTAACCCACCAAGACACTGATCATGATAAGCCAGTAGGTTGATTGGTACCTTAATTGTTAATGTGATGCAATGAGAGAAAGATAAAAGTAGGTAACATGGCAGGGCAACACTTGCTCATGCTGTACATCATAAAGGTGGTTGGATTTTTGATTCTTGACTTTTGTGGCTTCTTGTGTTCTTAATGCACTGTGATCCTCCCCAAGCCAGTAGGTGGATTAGCTATATTTGGTTGCCCATAGTTTAATAAGTGGGTTGACGATCCCCTTAAACTGTTCCATTAAAATGAGCAAATAAATATTTCTGCAGGTTTGGGATAAATAACAAAAAAGTGAAAATGGTTTAAATAGCCGATGAGCATGTTCTCCTTATGTCTTTGTGGGTTTACTCCAGGTACTCCGGTTTCCTCCCACGGTCCAAAAACTTGCAGACAGGTTAATAAGAGACACAGAATTGTGCATAAACCAGTGCATTGTTGTGTTCAAGCACAGATAAATAGGGAGGGTTGTGTCAGGAAGGGCACCTGAAGAAAAACTATGCCAAGGGGCCCAAGCGAACACCTTGACTTGTACCTGGATGTACCCTCTACTTGTACTGAAAATAGACTCCTGAAATTGGGCTTGTCCACTTCATCTTTAGCGTAAATCAAGTTCTGACATTAAACTGACACTTGATGAATGACGCATTCGATCAAAATGTTCTTTCTCAGCGCTGTGTTTGATTCCTCCCACATTTGGTTTGGCGTTATCCCCCTGATAGGCATCGGGGGGCCCTGTAGGTCACGGCGTGGGGTTATATAGGAAGCGATGAGCCGTGGAGAGCCGGTGTCACACAGAGATGCATAAAGAGTCACGGTGATAAAAAGAGAGGAAGTGGATCTTCTGCTCATCATTATGGCCCAGTGATGTTGCTGATTTTAATGACCCCCTTGAGTATTAGCAACCGGTGGTTTTGAGGAAGGGGGGGTGTAGCTTGGTGACTCTGTTCTCCACGTCGGCCCTCGTGTTCACAGGACGGAGGCGCAGCGCTACTGTGGACCGGCAGACAGATGGAGGAGCATTGTGAGCGTTTTGATTGATAGAGGGTGGGGTCAAGGCGTAACCTCAGTTTTCCATACAAATAGGCCTGGGAGGGCATGGCTGGAGGATGCAGGGGCATCTCTGACTGCAGCTTCATTCCTTTGCATGGACGAGGAAGGAATAGATATTGACTTGAGAATGCTGGCATTGTTGAGAAGCAAATGCATCGAATTCTCATGTGAATGGCTGAGAATGCTTTGGACGTCTTCTTGTTTGAGCAAAGCCGTCAGCTAGACTGTAGTCAATGGCAGGCGTGACAGGAGACTTCAAAAAAAAATCGGATGATTATTCAAAGACGGAGAGAAAACACTGACGTTAGCAAGCTGGAATTTTTCAAGTCTTTTATTTTGAATTTACTGGCAGGCAAATGGGAAAAAGTGGCCAAAAGTTTGCTAATTCTTTGGCTGTACATTCAATTGACCTAACATTGTAAGTTAACACTAAAGCCCGGACTAAATCTTAGGCTGTTAAACCTAATAAATGTCTGAAGATAAAGTAAATGCATATAAAAACAGAAATGCATGGCAGAAACATCACCAATTCATATTCACATTTATTTATGTGCAATATTAAGCATCAAATGTTTACATCAATACATTTTCCAGATTTCACTCTGAGGTTGGAATTTAAACAGAAGATACTTCTTCAAGCTGGCGGCACGGTGGCTAAGTCACTGTCGCTTCACAGCACGAAGGTTCTGGGTTCGATCCCCACACTGGCAGTCTCTTCTGTGTGGATGTTCTCTCCGTGGATTTCCTACGGGTGCTCCGGTTTCGTCCCACAGTCCAAACACATGCAAGTGAAGAAAATTGTCCATAAGTGTTTTTGATGTGAACTTGTGATATGATGAATCTTGTGTAATGAATAACAGTCGTTTCCTGTCATGAACGTAACCAAAATGTAAAACCTGACGTTAAAATCGAACAGGTCTCTGTCTCAGAAGAAATCTGGGATAAAATTGGAACATTGTGAGACGTTTCAATAATGTCAGAAATGCTCTTGTGAATAAACCTGCTCAAACATTGTATGGGAAAAGCTTTTAAGAAGACTGAAGGCTTTTACAGTTACAAAGAGCATGAAAAGGGTGATGGTTTTAATCCCCAGTAAGCTCATGGCCAGGTGTCCACATATATTTAACCATATAGTGTAAACATATTAGTGTTGGTGTGTCAAGTATTTTAAGGCGAGGCTCCGCCCGGTTGTGGGAGGAACTCTTTCCTGAGGGATTCACACCTTGTTTTGCCAAATTAGTCCTGACCAGAATGAGGAGCGCTATATTCCCTGAAGAGTCGCCATCACACCCCTGCTAGTCTCACAGGTAGAGTGACATCACGACAACAGGTAAATACATCCGCCCACTCAACGTCGTGTATTACTGCCATTTTTCATTATGATACTGGGCTCCTTATGAGAACTAGTCCACTAGTCCTTGGCTTAACCGCTTCTCAAAAATGGGCTTTTTTGAACCCTCGCAACAGTGAAAATATGATTCCCTTCTGTGCACTTAACACCCGTTCACATCAACACCTCGGCCCCTTCACTCAGCTTTACACTGCAACAGTGACCAGCCCACTGCGGTAACACACATTACCTTAATCATGTCAAACCCAAACACCCCAAGGCCGAAGTCTGGCTCTCAGTCCCTCACGGTTCTAATGAGGACGAGTTGGTGTCAGGAAATGAGGCTGCGCTAATTAAAGGTGCTATCTGTGTGACGATTGTTATTTTATTTTGTTATTGCTGTAGAAAGAATGTCCCAAAGGTTCTCACACCGGCGTGTCCCCTACGCACCGGCCAATTAAAAGCCCTGAGGAACAGGAAACACATTTTACACATGCAGCGAAGGTGCTTGTGAGGGAGGAAAAAAGTGGTCATTTACTAATATAGGCTAAGCGACGTCGTGCTGGTTCCATATAAGATGTTCACTCACAGAAACGGTTACAGAGGCGAGACGGTGGTTACGTAGGGAGCGGTGTCGCCTCACAGCAAGAAGGTCCTGGGTTCGATCCCCTGGTTGGGTGGCCTGTGCGCTTTATGTGTGGGATTTGCATGTTCTCCCTGTGTCTGTGTGCATTTCCTCCGGGTGCCCCAGTTTCCTCCCACAGTCCAAAAACTGGAAAGTGAGGTCAATAAAAACTGATTGAGATGTAATAATAATAATAATAATTTCAATTAATTAAAATTTGTGGACTAAAATATTCCACCTACCGACTGGTGCCATGATGAAGAGATTAGTGTTAATCACTTCACCTTCACATGGGCACAAATTCCCACAGACATGAATCACATGTGATTTGTGTTTTATTATTTGTTTTTTGAATAACAAATACAAATATATATATATATAGCTAGCTAGCTCTGGTTTGAACTGGAACATATACTGAGGCTTTTCTTCACCAATATGATTGTCCAGCTATTCAAATGCTTTTTTGACTACATGGGCACAAATTCCCACAGACCTGCTTCACTTGTAAGAACTGACTGTTACAGCCTGCTTTATTATCATTTGTTTTTATAATCATCCGTATTTGAAGCTTGATTTCCGACAAGCCGATGGTCAGGTGTCCGAATACTTTGAATACTTAAGACTTTGTATCATTAGTATTGGATCAATGGTAGGTGTAACACTGTAGTGTAGCAGAGGGTGGAACCTTTTGACAAAGCCTTTGCAGCTGCAATCTGAGCAAACACACTCGGAGAATATCTGACGGCACACTTCCCTCTGATTGTTAGTGTTCAGTGTGTAAGCAAGGGGAGAAAAAAAGTAGCAGACATGTCGCTGGCAATTGGAGCCTGAATGGAGCTAATAAAATTGTTTATCCATGTGCTGAAGGGTGTGTTGAGATTTGTCCCAAACCACTGCACCCTTTGTGGCTGCTCGAGTGGGTGTGAGCGTCGGCTAACAAAGCTCGCCGGACCCGCAGTGCTCATGTCAGCCCCGGCCGGCCCCCGTTTAACTCGAGTTATTACAACCTGTTAAGCGGACAAATCCGTCGTCTCGGGCGTCGGCGCTCAATTAGTCAATATGGCTTTGTTTTCTCTGAGAAATATTACATCGTGACTTTTATACCCTGACCAAAGGTAACCGTGCAAATATTTTCTCCCTGCGCCCGGCAAACAAATTAGAAGGTACAGTCCTTGTTCGGCGGGCCTCTCGTCTACTGGCAGCAATATATAAACTGTCACAGCATGAAATCAATTTTCTGCCTTGCTTCATTTCAAATCAGAGGTTTCGAGCGCATTAGTATTGCAATTAGAGGGCTCACGGCGACGGGAGCCTCGTCCCGGGGAGAGGAAAAGAAACGAAGAGACGTCGGAGAAAAAGAAACTCTTCTACCGATCTTTTCTTTCTTTTTTTTTTTCGCACCCCAATCCATCAGCTTAGCGGAGGTGAAGGGCCCGGTGGCCCTAATCGCCACAGATAATAAATTTATCAACTCTTAAAGTTCGGCGAGGGCTGAATGGAGCTGGCCTCATCCATTGAGCGTGAGCAGATTACTCACGCTTAGTTGGCTCTAGGTAGGCTTTGGCAAGGATCCCTGCCAGGCCCAGGAATGGGCCTCCATTGAGCTCCATTCACCAGCTCCTGACACAGAGCATGCTTTTATATGGCATGCTGCTTTATTATGAAAGGACCCCACCTCCCCGCCCCTCTCCGTCCACCCGGGCGGCCCACCCCAGGCTCGTCCGCACTATACTCTTTCTTCTGCGTTAAGAAAAGGTTATCCCCTACCTTAATCTATACCGCCGAGAGGATCAGAGCAAACGAATAGCGGTGTTGGAGGGGCGCGAGATCTCCGTTCAGGAATCCCTGCTCGCCCACCTCCCAGGGATTCCCCCTCTCTCTCTCTCTCTCTCTCTTCTCTTTCTCTCTAGCCGACTCTCTCATTCAGAGCCGAGTTCCAAAGTGCCAATAGGCTCCGGAGGAGGATTTGCATCCGAAATAGGTAACCTGCAGATCCGCTCCATGAAGACATCAGATCAAAGATCAGCCAGTCAGGGAGCGCTGACCGCTGCCTCGGGAGAGGCGGGGGGGAAACAACACACTGGGATTCCTAATCCAGATTAGGAGTGGATTAGTGTGTTCACAATGGCCCCGGATTCATTCGAAAAGCACATAGACTGACTCCGTTTCTCACTCGTCTGTGGTCAAACTTTTCTTTGGAAATAAAACTATCCTTTCTTGTTTTCTTTTCCTCGCCTACGGTTGGTCGACTGCCCTGCTTGTGTGAGATAAATGTCTCAAATCAAGCGCAGAAAAAAAAAATCATATGCTTTCTTCACTATACACCGATCAAGCAGAACATTATGACCACTTTCCTGCGCTGTGAATTCTGACACCTATCAAAACCAGGATTAATTCTTCAGCAATCTGAGCTACAGAAGCTTGTCCGTTGGATCAGACCACAGATGCGTCAATGAGCCTTGGTCGCCCATGACCCTGTCGCCGGTTTACCACTGTTCCTTCCTTGGACCACTTTTCATACATACTGACCACCGCAGACCATGAACACCCCACAAGAGCTGCAGATTTAGAGATGTTCTGACCCGGTCGTCTTGCCATCACAATTTGGCCCTCATCAAACTAGCTCAGATCTGTTATGTTTCCTTCGCCTAACATCAACTTTATGGATACAATATTAAATTGCTGTCTAATATATCGCACCCACTGACCGGTGGTGTAATTAAGAGATATTCAGTTTAATACATTTCTGTTCTTTACTATATACCAAAACATGGATCTGCTAGCACACTACAACCGAGAGTCTGAACTCACCGGTCGGCTGAGCACCGCTTTAGCCACTAGAATACACAAAGCCTTGTAAAACCCATGCCTGTCAATATTGCAGACCACAATTTGCAGTGGCGACCCCTAAAGGCAGCTGCCGAAAGGATTCCCAGGGACATTGGGACCACGTGTAGAACTGATATTCAGACTGGTTCCGATATTGGTTTTAAATGCTGGTCCGTTGAGAAACACTTCTTGAGTCTAAAGACAAAGCGAATGTTCAGCTGCTGACAGCCCGTGTGCCAAATTATCTCCTGCGTGTGGTGACATCAGGCCTCTTGTTTTAAGCTATCAGCACGGCACGATGACACAAATGAACCCTTCAGGAGTCGGAGCTGGCGTCTGGGGCCGGAGCCCCATGTTGATTCCCTGACGATTAAATTGGGGTATTTTATGATATGATTTAATTGGTATCAATTGCTCTCCAGGTGACGCGGACCCGTGTTGTTTGAGTGGCTCGCGGCATTGGCGGCACCTTGCCGGGTGCACTCTGAGCCACGACGGCTCTAATGGCACTTAGGTTCTTAATTATCTCACCCGTCGACGTTGGCAGATATCCTCCTTCATTATCTATATGAGATACGCTCAGTAGGAAGAGCTTGATACAATATATTTCTCACAAAAGCCACTGCAATTAATGTATGCTCTTCTTTTCTCAGGATGTAGGGACGAACAAAGGCGCCATGCTCTGGATCTCCACCGGTCTTAATTTGTGACCTCGGAGTGTTGTTAAGCTCAGCGGGCATGGAGGGCACTTTTTTTGATTACCTAGAATGAAAATTCCCGTTCTCATTGACAGCTCTTTAAATATAGTTTATATCAGCCTGGGTCAGCTTCCTTAAAAACATTTTTATAATTGTTGGGTTTCAACTAAATACAGAAAGCTTATTTTAGCCCTACTAAGCGGAACTGGTTTGTCCAAGATCTCACAGGTCTCTATAATAACCAGCATTAGCTGCATTCGAAATGTTACGCAGATGTATTCGTGTGGTTAAGCCACATCTGGCGCACCCTCCCAGGGCCCGAGGACGACACCTGAAGCGGACGACAGCAGCCATATGTTGAGGGATACGTCTGACATTCAACAAATGTCACCTGTCAATATAATTCTTCATCTGTCTCGACATGCAGCAAGGATCTGATGCTCAGGATGTGACTCATGATCCTGGCCTCTGGTAGATTCACGCTTTCAAATCATGTCACGTGACAGTGGGAGCTCCGTGGTTACGGTCTATTTAGGAGAGGGGTGCTGGTTCAAGTCCCTCTGCTGGCAAGCTGGCACTGTTGGCCGTTCGAATTATATTCGATTATGATTGTGAGTTGCCTTGGATTAAAGCATCTGTTAGATTCATCATTTAAAAAATAATAAAAATGGTGGCAGAGAATTCAGACTTTGAATGACTAAACTTGATTATTTGCTGTTTGAAGTAATTAACAGTAGAATAAAAGAAGAAACTTTTACTATCCATGTATCCTGGTCAGGGTTGCAGTGTGTGAGGGCCATTTTGTTTGTCCGGCAACTGTGTCATGTTGTAGCCTAGTAGTTAAGGTCCTGGAGTCATCAAAAGGTTGCTGGTTCAAGTACCAAGACCGGATTGCTGCTGTTTGACCCTGAACCCTAAAAATCTAATGTCCTGTGACAGAATGTGTGTGTGTGTGTGTGTGTGTGTGTGTGTGTGTGTGTGTGTGTGTGTGTGTGTGTGTGTGTGTGTGTGTGT
>JAYDZG010000004.1:21628441-21642072 GCA_034509265.1 Microcambeva bendego | reverse complement strand
CCCCCCCCCCCCCCCCCCCCCCCCCCCCCCCCCCCCCCCCCCCCCCCCCCCCCCCCCCCCCCCCCCCCCCCCCACGACTATGGGAGGTGTAAAGGAGCATTTACCTCCTCAACAAGCCGACGTTCCCCATCTGGGATGGCAGTACTTGAATCTGTTGTCTCTAATTTTCCTTTATCTTCTGGCACAGTTTCTGTAGAACACACACACACACACACACACCTCCATTTACTGATCTGAAGTATGATGCACTTGTGTGTGTGCAGCAGAGCACAGACAGCAAAACAAACATGTTAAATACCCCCTCCTGCACCCATTTACACACACAGAGCTTCACAGGTTTGTTAACCCTCTTCTAAACGTCACAATGAGGTGACAGAAAACGATAAGGGTGTGGGGTTAAAGGTTACAAGTATAATCACAAATAAAAATTTTTAATTGTTTATTTTATTTCATTATTTAATTATTACCAAGAACATAAAATTAAGAAACTGATCATTTTGAAGCAGTCTTTTATTTTTTCCCATGACTTCTATAATGTAACTTAACTTAGAATATGTCATTGAATTCACTGTTTAATCTCTTTAAGTGTTGTTGTTGGAGAAACTATCCTCACGGTGTGCAAACTTCCTCCAAAAATATGAACCTGTGTCCCCTTCCAAGCAGCATTATTACATTTAATTATTTTTGAAAGTTTATTTGACTATTTTAAGGGTGTAGCTCATAAGAGCTTCAACTGATGATCGCACCAAACAAACACGATCTGCTGTTGGAAAGAGGAAAAAAAGAATATTTACCCTATTCAGTTGTAGACATAATATATATTTTTAAGTTTACATAAAACTGGGTGTTATCTGCCTCCACAGCTTCCTGACACAGCTAAAAGTCACCCATCTCACTTTCTCAGTGTAAGAAGTGTAATGGCTTGTAAATATCTGGTTAGTGTTTCAAGAGGCCGAACTCTCAAGCCATTGGCGGTTTGTTTGCTTGCTACTTCTCGCTGTAAAGGAGGCAGTGGGCCGAGACCGTTCTGCTTGTATTCACTTTCCATCAGTAATCTCTCCTTTATTGCAGCATTAAGAGCTTACAAAAGCTCCCGAGCTGGTGTGGGTGGCCAGTAGGTAGCATCTTAAAAGTTCTCCGCACCACCTTTTTTTGGTGACTGTGAATCCTCTTGGAAGGCCATAGCTGTCCCTGATTAAGTCCCCTAGACTGGAGCAGCCGAGCGCGAAAGATCAAACGTGCCAGGACACAGGAGGCTCCCCTCGGTGACGTGGTAGTTATCAGTCCCCTTCAATGTAGCAGGGACGAGATAATGGGGCGCACGCTAAACCAAAGGGCAGCACTGACGACTCTGAACCATTTGATCGTCTTCGGGGAGCAAAGAGGCTTAAGGCCGGGCCCCGTTTCACATAAGAATGGACTTCTATTGGTGCGTAATTAGCATACTCTCTCTCCCTTTATCCCCTCCTCCTGCTTTTCACTTGCTGGTGGCTGTATTGGCTTGGCACTGCTTTGGTGTTTGGGACTTCACCCTCAAACGACAACTCTGGCCCTGTGCTGACCTGATGGCCTCTTAAGCTGACCACTTGATTAACAGACTTAGGCGCATTTGGTCCTCCTCTTGATGACTTGTCTCCTGTCATGTTGGAGCCAGTCATGCCAGCACACACAACTTTAGTCACTAAAACTGGTCAGATGCAATTTTTTCGGTCTAAAAAATCATTTGTAGATCAATACTAGAAGATTTATCCATGAATCCATGATTGGTGTAATAAAGCACTGCAGAATGAACTGAGTAATCAAAATACTGTTATCTTTCTGGGAACAGTAATTACAATTACTGAAAATAAATGGTTGACAGGTTAAGATATTTTCTGAAATATTACAGAATATTCCTTCTGTGGAATATCTAAATAAATGCATATATAAAATGCATTTGTTGTCGAAATTGTATTATGACCAGATGAAGTGAATCTTACTGATTATCTCTTAATCTTCTTGACACCTGTTTATGGGAACTGTGGAGGGATATAGTAGGCTGCAAGAGACCATTTTATCTTCAAAGTCGATGTTGGAGGATGGAAAAATGGATGCCCATTAGAGATTGACTGAATTTCAAGGGCCAGATTGTGACGGCTAGACGATCGGGTCAGAGCATCTTCAAAACTGCAGCTCTTGTGGGGTGTTCCTGATCTTCAGTGGTCAGTATCTATCAAAGCGGTCCAAGGAAGGAACAGTAGTGAACAGGTAACAGGCTCATCGTTGCACATGGAGAGCGAAGGCAGGTCCGTGTGGTCTGATCCGAGCTCCTGTACCTGTATATTAGGAAGACGGTGATGACCTTTCATGACATTTGGCGAGCCGTTGGATTTGTTGTCTACAGTGCATTGTAATACGGTCTTTAATTATTTGATGTCTTTAAAAGGTCTAAGTGATGTTTCAAACCTGACCTTTTGTCCCCTGTTACATTTTACGACACACCAATTCCAACTAGTTTTGCCTCTAAATAGATGAAAGCTCTGCCGAGTTTAAAGTTTTACCAAACTTGGGATTTAATGGCATCACAGGCGTCACTCTGGCTTTTTTTCTCAGCATAAATACACATTTTCCTTCATTGTCTGTTTTACCACCTTTTTATCCTGGTCTGGGCTGCTGTTGGACTAATGCGTTAGGCAAAAAGAAGGAAACTCCCTGGGCAGGTAGCCGGCCCATCACTGGATAGACTCTCTCACACACACACACACACACACACACACACACACACACACACAATTAGAGCGCTTTTCAGTAGCTCCAGTTGGCCTGACTGCATGTGCTGACATCGAAGTCAGGTCCTTCTTGCTGACAGTGCTACCTCAGCGCTACCCACCATCAACAGTATAAATATAAGGAGGGTGTGACTGGAGCCCTGTGATGGATTGGTGTCTTGTCCAGTGTGCATTAATGCCTTGTGCAGTGTGATTGAATAAATTGAACCTGTGATTACCTTAAAATGGAATGAATGAAAAGCATTTATATAAAGCATTTATATAATTAATATTGGGTGTCCAAAAGGTGGAAATTAGATATTGTAAAATCAGAATCCAT
This sequence comes from Microcambeva bendego, assembly GCA_034509265.1. NCBI lineage: Eukaryota > Metazoa > Chordata > Actinopteri > Siluriformes > Trichomycteridae > Microcambeva > Microcambeva bendego. The sequence continues at coordinate 21,638,985 of JAYDZG010000004.1, read as the reverse complement.
TACTACTTCTCTCACCCTCACTGCTTTCATTTTGTAGAAAATCCTTCATACATATAAATACAATTACAGAACATGATAATGAAATTATTTTATGGCATAACCCAAGTGTTTCCCCAGAGCTGAAAAGGTTAAAGGCCTTTCTCAAGAACCTGCTAGTCACTACATGGCAGAGCTGAGGTTTGAACCCACCACCTTCTACCAACTAGGCTACTTCTGTCAGCACATTTTATTCTTTAAAATGCATCTGTTCTTATTTTATTTATTCTGAGAACAGTCACTGTTCTGTATGTCTAATAATAAAAAAAAACATTAAATTGATTTTTAAAATTCCATTCCATACAAAAATGAGCCTAGGAATCTTAATGATCCAAAGATGAAGAGACCTATTTAACTAAATGATTTTTCCGAATCTTATGGTATAATCCTCAATTGGGCCAATTAGCATGAGCACGGGTTCAGTGTTTTCCAACAGACCCGCTGATTAAAACTGACAGTGCGCTGGTTCTCACTGCTGCAATGCCAGGTATGAAGGAACCACTTCAAAGCGCTCGCAGGCATGAGCCGGGCAAAGCACCGGACGCCCAGATCACTAATCCCACTCCCACTAAAGCATTCCTGAGCGCTCACAAAAAAAAGCTCTGGGTCCACAATCGGGGCATTAAGGCCTCCGGTCAGAAGCATCGCCTTTGATTTTCTGATCATTTCACTGAGAGGATGCTCACATGTCCTGGCGTGTGTTTTTAAAGAGCGGTGCCAGCGGTTACGAGGTTGAAATGGGCACTAAATTCTTTACTTTGAAAGATTTTGCTTGTCATGTACAATGCTGAGATGCTACAGTCATAATGACTATATGTAGTGTGTAAGGGACTGGACTAGTGTTCAGTAGGTTACTGCTTCAATCCCTGTTACTGCCAGGTTGACACTGCTGAGCCTTAAAGCAAGTTAGTTGGTTAATTAGTCTAGCTCATTCAGTGATGCTGGTTCAAGCCCCATCATGTGCACCTGAGCAAGACCCTTAACCACCAATTTCATTCTATCATAATTGTAAGCTTTGCATACATGTTTGCAATTCTTTCTCACACCTGATATGGTTCCTGTTTTGGACACGTGTGGACACACGTTTCCTCTTAGTGGCAGTTTGGTCTTTCCCTAGAACTAGACAGTTATGCCATGAGTGAAAGAACTATATTCATTATCGTTGATGTCTGTGTCATTTTGACCTTTTAGGAAACAATAGTACCCACAGTTGGATCCCCCTCAGCAGGATTTTCATTTACCTTATTAAGGTTTCTCCTTTCCCTGTTAAAATGCTGTTTTGTTAATCATTCTATTAAACAAAGGTACAGCTCTTAGCAGATACTTTTATCCAGAGAGACTTACAATTACAACTGAACACGGAGCCCTTCTGATTGCTAGCCAAGCACCTGTTTTTATGAGCTACAAGAATGTACTAGATAATGGTCCAGGCTTTTCTTTCCTCTATTTTTTCCATTTTATATAATTCCAGTAACTCCATTCACATCACACGCCAAGTCACCTGCAGCTTCTTGTAAGACTATGAAGGTTATGAGTGACCTACACAAACAATGTGATTAAGACAGTGTAACGTATGAACAATTTTTACCAATCCTTTCAACATTTTCCCTTAGGGGCCGGGATCCACCTTATTGATGTGGCATAGTTTTCCCCCCTTCTAGACACAACCCTCCTATTTATCCGGGCTTGGGACCCTCAATACAATGCACTGGTCTGTGAATCCTAGTGGCTAGGGTTGCGCCCAGCCAATCGGTGGGGAGTTTAGACTTTGAAGGTGGTGGTGAGGAAGATCAAACAACTTATGATCATACATTATCAGGAAGAAGTTAAAGTGAGCATAAAACCAACTGCAAATTATATAGAGATAACACAAATGTTAAATTGTACATGTTTTAATAATACATTTAAACACACACTTCTGATTAGTAAAATATTATATTACTAACAATGAAATATAATAATATAAAGGCTTCCAAAAAGCTATATATATATTGACATTGGGAATCACTTTTATCGCCTCTAATGATTTTTCTTTCTCTTATAAAATGTTCCAACTTTCCAGCTGAACCACATGCAGGCAGGAGGCCAACAGAATGTTTTCGTGTACATTCGATTGCAGTGTTTTAGTAAACCCGTAGGTGACTCATGACAAAGTTCATTAGTTTAAGAGGGTGATATGACACACGATTGACAGCTCCAGTGTGTGAGGCAGGTCAGTTGGAGGCTTTTTTCTGCTGAAGGCAACCTCGGTGCTAATTGTCGAATTCCTGCAGGTTCACTCTAGAAGCTTTAAGCTGAAGCTCCGTGTCAGTCATCCGCTCCGATTCAAACATGTTTAATTAGAGTTTGTTTCAGATCTGTACCTGATAATTTAAGCACACACCTAGCAAACAAACACACCTAGCATTAGCACCGCTGTAAAATAGCTTTCTGTGTTATTAAGGATAAATAGTGCAAAGTGGGAAATCTGTACAGAGCTTTCGTAAAGGCTGCATGAACTGTGCTTAACTCTTAGCAGACAGGACATGAGACATGGTGGACATTTTGATGCCCAGTGCTTGTGGTTGGACCACCGTTCATTTGTTGCATACAGATGAAGTGCTCACAGTCATCCAAACCTAGCAGTCAAGGCTTCTGAGAACATTTCCAGAGGTTGTCACTTTAAATCCCAGCTAAATTTAAACTTCCATTATGCGTGGCACGCTGGCTCAGTAGGTAGCACTGTCACCTCACAGCAAGAAGGTCCTGGGTTTCTCTTTGTGGGTTTCCTCTGGGAGCTCCTGTTTCCTCTCAGTCCAAAGACATACAGGTATGACTCTTTGAACCTTGTGTAGCCTTAAACTACAGGCCTTGTCATGAACGTTTGTTTGTTTATTAGGATTTTAATGTTTTAAACTACAGCTCACAAGGTTTTGGATAATTTAGTATATCACTTGCATGTCTTTGGACTGTTGGAGAAATCAGAGCATCCGGAGGGATGCCACACAGAAACAGGGAAACTATGCAAACTCCAGGACCTTCTTGCAGTAAAGCAACAGTGCAACCCACTGATCATCATGAAAATTTGACGATAGCATTTGCATGACCTGTGCAAATACCATCGACATGATGCCTTCACTTGCACATATTTGTGGCAAACTAGCAGAGTTCACCGCCAGGTTGATGAGCAGTCATTAGGTTGGTGCCGGCCCTTCGCCCGGGGACAGTATTAGCAGCATTAACCTCATCCTCCGTCAGAAGCTGTGTGCTCAGAGGGATTATACTGCCTTGCTTATCTTTCCTGCTACAAAGTTTGCTGCCTTAGAAGATGAAGTGGAGGATGCAAAGGTGTTGAGAGTAAATAAGCCGTACTTAAACCCAGAGAGAGATGTGTGATGAGAGAGACCCGGGGCTTCTTAACCTCCTGACTGGTGACAGTCACAAATGTTTAAGCAGGTTTTTAAGAGGTTAGTTTGTTGCATTCCAGTTGTCAAAGAAATATCACAATAGAACTTGGTTAGCATTGAATTAGATGACACACACACACACACTGCAAATTTACAAGTCAGCATATACACTTTGATACATCTAATTTAAAGCTAAATATTTTAGTCTTTGTAAAAATAAATAGTAATAATAATAATCCTGAGCAAATCTTCGGCGATCTAGTCTGTCAGGAGCGCCCGCCCCAAGCCAAGCTGAAAGACTTTGGGTCGCCAGTTCAGGTTCTTGTCACTTGGAATAGTGCTCTTCACTGGACTGTTTTGTCAGATGCTGTCATACCAGCCTCTCTTAGATTGGTTCCGATCTAATTTGAAACATGTTGGCATCAACCTGCCAGGCGTCGACAGTGCTGCAGGAGACGGTGGAGGGCCGAGTAACGAAGCAAAGAAGAGGGGGAAGAATGCTACATGCTAACAAGATAATAGGATGAAAGAATATGTAGAAAAGTGAAATCCATGAAAACTAGTCTATTCATGTTTAGTTTTCTGAAGGTTGCACCTGCTACAAAATGGTGAGAAGGTATACAGAGCCACAGAAGGTCTACATTCAGTAATTGTATTGCTGTTTATCTGAATAGTCAGTGTTGCTTGTATGTAAGTCTCAGTGAGGTTAATTATTTTTTTATACTCACACATTAATAAATAAAGCCTCAGATATGACTTTAGACATTATTTTGTGTTGATCCACGCTGGACTAGCTGCTAATCTCTTTATCTTCTGTGCTACATATTCAGAATGGGGGAGACAGAGGTGGCATTTTGATCCAAACCCAAAGAGCTACATAGCCAGGAGCCATTCCTGTTTTGTCTCTACTGGCATTCTTAACAAAAACAACTTTCCCACAGTTCCTGTCCCCGCCGAGGCCTGTTTGTGTTGAGCTTTGGAGCTTGGATGAGCTGTGTTGGGTGGATGCAGAGCAGTGATGGTATCACCTTTGTGGAATGTAGAGGGAAATGTGTACAAATTAGTCACAATTATCGGAACAGGGTTTGTAGGTGAGGAAATAAGATTTTCAATAATACACTGTTGTTCAGGAGTTATTTATTTAATCTAAATTGTGAATTGGTAGCAGAGCAGCTTATTTGATTTTATAAGATAGCAAACATTCATGTGATATGGACAATATTAAAGACTGAAACTTGCCGTCAACAATAAAGAAAACGCAATTCAGATAATATGCAACATAAACTTTTAAAATTTAATAAATACATGGTTTAGATGATAATTTAGACTAAACTTCATATTAATAAACATTTAGTACTATGCTGATGTAACCCCTTTATAAAGGTGTTGAGCAAAGTATCAATCTTTAAGGTGGATGGGCTTCGGAAATAAAGCACATCAAATACTATCAGATGCTTCACTGGGCACCATTCCATTCAAGCTGAAGAAATAAAGCCTCCCTGGTTTAGTTGTGAGAAGGAATGGCAACATTACAGAACGGTAAACGTTTTTCCATCTCAACTTTCTTGGATGTGTTACAGGAATGGATGATATTTACAGAAGAATTGAAGTTGACCAGCCAAAAAAATGAAATAAACAGGTTTCATGCTGTGTACAATTGAATAAAAGTCAAAGCACGTGTAAGATAAACTGCTTTTGTTGTATTCATGAACATTCAGACAATTCATACTAAAAATCCTTTCTGAACTGCCCTTGTACCACCATTATTTATCCAGTTTAATTAGTTACTACTGCTATTAGTTTTAGTAGAGAAACACTAGTGATTTTATATATTTTCTGTGATACTTTCACGTAAGATATAAATCCAGTAAATGCAGATTAGGATGAAATACTGATCATGGTAATTCACACGTTTGTCACATTGTTCTTTATGCACAGAATAAAAGCGTTTGGGGTCTCTGCCATTATGTTTGCACAACACTGTTTACCCGAGTCTAATTAAATCCTGAGCTATTACAGAAACAGAAGGGTTTTTGACTGGCATATAGATCCTATCACCCGGCCTTCTGCCTCACAGGTAGCCATTCAGCCGGGGTTCATAGAGACGTACTAGAGCACAGATAACGCGTATTGATCAGCGAAGAATGTACTTTATTGTGGTGAAAAGATTGTTCCCAGTCGGGGGCATAAAGAGTAACACTACTTCAAAAAAGAGCTCCCATGTAAGTAGATCCGCCTCCTATTTTGTGGCTGATTTTTGAGCTCCATTGTAAGCTAAGGATGATTTTAAATGTGTGGCTAAGATAAACTTTCCCATTGTCATTAATGAGACGAGCTAATGCTGAGTGACAAGTGCATTTGAGGAGGGGGTAAAAAGAGCTGTTAAATTTGTCAAAGCAGATCATTTCAGCCGAGCAAACTCAAGAGGAGATACACACACTATATTTATACACGTATAGAGAAAAGTATGAGGACAGCTCTTCTGAGGTTTGAATGTATGTGTTTCAGGCACATCAGCTGCTAGCAGATGTAATAAATGAGTTATATTAAAGAAGCAATAGGCTTACAACTTTGCAGCAGCATTTATGGACGGTCCTTTCCAGTCCCAGCATGCTAATAGCCATATGTACCAAGCTTTATCCCAAGCTCTCTCTGGCTGAGAAGTCAAATTTGCTATAAAGGAACTCCAGTGTCCTGCAAGTCTCACTGACCAGCTTTCAAATGAACCGTTTTTTATTAAAACTTTTATGTGGTTTATAGAATTTGATGAGTAAAATATACTTTTAACAATTATTTATTTGACGTAAATCAATTTGTATGAGTTTTATCATCATTTAACTTTGTGGCATGGCCTCGGAAGCTTTTGATTTTTTAATCAAAGTGTCTTGTATCAACGATTTACTCCTAGTAACTACGATGTATAAAATATATATTACACACTATGTATTATTTACTGGTTGGCTGTTCTCTGGGAGCATTGCTTTTATTGCCAGGGTGTGGTGAACTGATTTTCAGCAACATCTTTGCACATGGGTAGTTTTTAAACACGTCAGATGAGTGCACACACACACACACACATAGGCGATAAACACACACAGGCTGGAAATCCTTTCAGATGCTGCCGGTTAAAAAAAAAAAAGTTCATCCAACCAGAATTGCACATTTGTGATCCCACCGCATGGTTCACGCACCCACAGCAACCCAAACCAATGAATATCAAAGAAGGAGAAAACGTCCACTGACTGAGTCATTTTAAATGAACACAGAGAGAGTTAAATTCACTCCTGCAGAGCTGAATTCACTTTCTGTCGCTGTGGGTGCCAATTCAGCTCTGCTGATTTCTACTAGAAAGCTTCTTCTGTGCTGGTCGTGGATAAGCTACAGTGAGCTGAATATTTTGACTGTCACTGTTTGCTGCAAGACTGTTTCATACTAAGCTGTACGACTTACAGAAGACTGCTGATCTGCACCCATCAGCTTCAGAATGAAAAATACGATAAACCTTAATGCTAGTGATAGTATCATTTACCTTTGTTCCAGATGTTGTAAATTGTTTGCAGTTGTGTTGCTTGAACAACAGTACAGCAGTTCAGTGTTACAAGCAAATTATTAAGGAAAACATCCAGGCATCTATAAGACATCTGAAGACAAACAGTGTTTCACCGTCCAACATGACAGAGATACAGTCGTGGAAAAAAAGAAGAGACCACTTGAAAATGATCAGCACTGAGCTCATTTTTCTTAAACACACTTAGACATTGTAAAGTAAAATAAACTGATCATTTTCAAGTGGTCTCTTATTTTTCCATGACTGTATTTTATTTACATTCGCCAGCTTTTCCTCCCCATGCACGTCGATGAGCCTTGGTCACCCATGACCCTGTCGCCTGTTTACCACTGTTCCTTCCTTGGATCATATTTAGTAGATACTGACCACTGCAGACTGAGAACACCCCACAAGACCTGCAGTTTTGGAGATGCTCCAACTCAGTCATCTAGTCATCACAATTTGACCCATTTTACCTGCTTCTAACTTTGACTTTGAGGCTGGATAATATATCCCTCACACTAACAGGTGCTGTAATCAAGACCCAAACAGTGTCATCCTTGGTGGATGTAGCTCGTGATTGTCTTAAAATCCTTCAAAACGCCCTGTTTATTACTTATTCCTTCTCTTTTCGGTAATGAATCATTACCCACCGGTGCATTAACTGTGTTATTGCTCTCTGCTTGTGTGATTGGCATTAGCATGCAGAGATCATCTTATACTGTTGACTGAGTTTTAGAAATGCAGACAGGCAATGACGGCTTTTCTTTACCTCAAACAGACATTCGACCATCTGATTTGACAGCACTTATGCAAATGCTTTATTCAGGTGAAAAACAATTGGTGAACGTCTGTTTTAAAATAACAGGTCATGTGATCATAAAAGTGACATCATTGACGTCTGTATTGTGGGTATCAAGCAGGGTATAACCAGAAGCATTTCTCTCCCGAATAATATAGATACAGACACGCTAAAAATGTTTCTGTACTTTTTTTAAAACTCTATTAAGCATTTCAATCCAGAACTCCACATCTTTTCTTCAGCCATCTTCCTTTGTGATGGATTTTTCCAGCGTTAATACCATCGGTACTAAAAAATGAATTGTTGTTGGACATGTTGCAACACCAACCCACACCATCTGATCTAATAAGACAGATAGAAGACTGAACCGAACAGAACTCTGTTTCAATACAAAGAAAAATCACTCGTGCAAATTCATGAAACCCGGTGGAGAGCCGTGGAACAGATGACGCTCATCAGGCTGATACTGTCAGGTCAGCTTCTTCCCCGTGTTTTCACTTATCGAGGTCTGTTTAATCATATCTCTTTCCCTCTATTCTTTCTGTCCGCTCCGCACTCCGTCCGTGGCTCTCGGCCTAATGCTTCCCGCTGACACTACTGGCTGGTTTAACCCAGTCGTACTGAAACAGATGCTAATGTGAAAGCTGCCGAGACGCTTGCAGTCTCGCTCTGTCACTTTTAAGAAGCTCCTGAGTGTCTTTTCTGCACTGTCCACGCATGCCAGATCCTTCATGTGACTCCTGTCTGCAGGCATCAGGACACTGAGAGCTGCTCGAGGCATCAGGTTCGATCAGTCGCTACTGTCGGGCAAAGTAAATAAAAAATAACGGCGACAATGCGGATATAAAGCCTCTGAAAGAAATAAGAAACAACTTCAAAATTATCAGTTCATTTTAGTTTATAAATTACGAATAAGAATTAGACTAGATGAAATATCTCAACAAAATTGGCCCATTTTGGTCAAACAAATGCAAAATCTATAAACTAAAAGAAACTGGTCATTTTTCCATGACTGTATATGAAAGTGGAAGCAAATATTTCAAGGCGTCTGATGATTTATTAAAAATCATGTCAGTGCATGTATTTTCTTCAAATTTAAAGAAAATAATAGTTTTAAAATAATTACACTTAGAACAGTACTACTTTGTTTTAAGATTAATTGAAGTAAACATACTGTCGGGCGGCATGGTGGCTCACTGGGTGTCACTGTCGCCTCCTTTCCTTTCAGTGTGGAGTTTGCTTGTTCTCCCCGTGTCTGCATGGGCTTCATCTGGGAGTTTTGGTTTCCTCCCACAGTCCAAAAACATGCAGTCAGGTTCACTCCATTATATTCAGCAGCAAGTGAACATTTTATCTTCAAAGTCGATGAGTCGAGAGTAAGAATTTGAGCGTGTTTGACAAGGAGCAAATTCCGATGGCTAGATGGCCGAGTCAGAGCATCTCTAAAACTGTAGCTCTTGTGGGGTGTTCCCGGTCTGCCGTGGTCTGTATATATATAAAAAAAAGCCAAAAAAGGACAGGGTTATGGGCAGCCAAGGCTCATTAAGGCAGATATGAAGCAAAGGCTTCAACAGGCGAGCTCTATTGCTCAGACTCTGAATGCTGGCTCTGATAGAGAGGTGTGAGGATACACAGATCAGCACAGTATGTTGCAAATGGAGCTGTACACATGTAGACCTACACATGTAGGAAGGTTGGTCATAATGTTAAGCCTGATGAGTGTATAGATGTGTTAGGAATAGGTGTGACCGAATCATAGTCAGGTGTACTGTATATAAATACCATATAGTGTAGATATTATACATGTACATCCTGATCCTGAACATAATAACATGTTCCATCTGCACTTGTGGTTGATTTACTTGTAAAATTTGCAGTTTTCAGAAACTTGAAAACCTGCTTGTGATTCACGTGCACGCCGAGACTTTTTTATTTCCTCCACTTCTCTCCAGTGGTGTAAATTGATGCATGTTTTATGGCAGATGCCAAAGCTCTTAGCCGACACATTTAACTGAGAATATGACAGGTCTTAATTAACAGTAATGAAGCAAGAATAGGCTGCTCACTTAGATATAATATGCTAAATGACCTTTTGGGGGCTCGGAGCGATGATTAAAGGTATTCGTTTTATGAATCATGCCTCATTTAGCTGCTAGTCTTTTGTGCTAATGTTTGGAGGATGACTTAAATTTAGATGCATAAATGGTCTGCCAGTGTATTAAACTGATTTACAATCCTGAGAACAGTAGAATATTATTTTAAAGTGAACAAAGTTTGCTAGCTGCCTTTTATCTGGGGTTCTCATTAAGGGAGATAAGAGGGTTTACTGGCTATTGCTAGCATGTTAGTGCAGGATTCAGAAAGCCTTCTTTGAGGAACCTTCTCATTTCAAAGTAATAGAGTTAGTTTTTATCTCCTTCTGTGTTTAGTCGTCAGTTTCTCATTGTCGTGACGCGGTTATGCAAAGTTATTAATAATGTTCACACACACACACACATATATATACATATACACACACACAATATAATATGTTTGTATTATATTTCCCGTCCAACTTTTTGTATCTTGTGTTCTCCTTGGCTGTAGTTCATTATCATCATGGTTGCTTGAATGAAATCCTGATATCTACCAGTTCACACAATATGATAGAAAGTAGATATTTGATCTCAGAGCAAATGCCTCGTTGCCTCTGAGCCGACCAATCGAGCGGCTTGTTTGGACCAGTCTACAAGTGAAAATCAGGGCAAAAATGGCAGACAAATAGATTTTTTAC
>JAYDZG010000004.1:21601457-21612108 GCA_034509265.1 Microcambeva bendego | reverse complement strand
GTGTGTGTGTGTGTGTGTGTGTGTGTGTATGTATGTGTGTGTGTGTGTGTGTGTGTGTGTGTGTGTGTGTGTGTGTGAGAGAGAGAGAGAGAGGGTTTCCCTAGCAGCAGCTACACTGTAGAAACAAATGATTGGTCTCTATAACATACCAACACATCAACTACACAAATTTTCCTTATTTATTTAGAATATATTTTTTTTATCTTAAAAAGCTCAAATGAATATTTTTGACCATTTTAAGCTTTTAGCAGATGCTCTCATACTAGTGTATTTCTTAAGGGCCCTACAGTGACAACCTGGCACCCTGACAAACTGTGGTGTGGCTTGATCCAGCAATAGATTTTTGATTCTTAGTCCATTACCTTTACTGCTAGGCTATAGCTTTGGAAAGCTACTTGTTAAAGCCCAAGCACTTGGGGCAACCTTGTTGCCTATGTTGGACCTTTGAGCCCCTTTAACTCTCAGTTGAATGTACAGTATGTGATATGCACTTGATTTAGTTCAGATGGGTGTGAGGTATCACCGAATTCAGTAGAGTTACAAAGTTACAAAGCTCCCACACTCCTAAATAATACACATACTGGAAATTGCAATTAAGTTTTTTTGTTTTCCCATTTAAATGTAAGATGTGTACATTAGTTATTTTTCAGGTGAAGCCAATTTATTTTGTTTCCTGCATTAATGCAAAGTGTTTAAATAATATGTTTTGATCAGATGAGTTTAGTGCTTAAAATCTGTACAATAATACTGCACCACAAACCAGTAAATGAACAACCAATCAAAGAACAGATACATTGAAACAGTAGATTAGTTCAGAATTGAACATGAATATTGTAATGCTGGTTAATGAGGATGTCACTGTTTGTTGTTTGCAGTTGTACTAAATACTGTCGTTTACTGTAGTTTGTTCCATGTAGTGTGTAAATGTGTTTACACTTCCCCAAAACAGCTGTCGGGACCAGAGCATGGGTGAAGGGGACAAATCCCAGAACAATGGCGTGTAACCTAAGACGACCGGGCCCTTCCACAGAAGAGGTGATTTTGCGTTCTTTAACAGTAGGGTTGAATTTCACTGCGGGATAATTAACAGACAGAGGCAGTTGGTTTAGTTGCAGGGGTAGGATTGCTGAGAAACAAGTTTCCCCATCATTCAGGAAGTTTTAGGTGCTGTGCAGATGTCCTAAAGAATTCAGAAAAAAAACATAATGCCATTCGAGCAGCACCATTGGAGCAGGAAGGATAACCTAAAGCCAGATTTAGACCTGGAATGAAATGTCTCCTTTCCTTGGTTTCAAGTCCTGACTCGTCCCCACATCAGCTTTACCGTTCAGAACCATCTGCAATAAAAAAATAAAAGTTACTTGCTTAATCTCTGAGCTTGTTGTCAGTAAATGAATTGACCTTGTCATATTAATTTATAGCACCTAGTTTCTTCACCTTCCTATTTTTGCAGTCCTCAACACACCTGATTATTTAAAATGTGTGCAAGAAAATAAGCTAGCAGGAAAAAGTGTCAGGCTGAATTAGCACCTAAAGCTTGTGTCATTAGCAGTCGTGAACAGAGCACTGGAATTCCTTTCATGCTTTCTCTATAGCGGGGACTATTTAGCTAATCTTTGTTTGGGGAAAAATGGAATTCTGGACACAAATACAAGCTTGTCTTTCACATTTGCAGTTCTTCTCACACTTTGAAACTGGAACACTGCAATGAATTCTCTACATGCTTTAAAAATATGTGGACACTTGAATATGAGCTTGATCGAGATCCCATTGCAAAATTAAAGGCACAAAAGCCTGTCTTCTTCTGAGAAGACTTTTCACTCATAGTGTCTGTGGGAATTTGTGGACATTTAGTCAGAATATCAACTGTAAGCTCAACCGCTGATGATGGATGGGAAATCCAGACCTTCAGCTTTATCCTAAAGGTGTTCTGTTGTTGTGAGGGTTCTATACAGTCAGAGCAATATGGGTTGAGGGCCTTGCCCAAGAGATTTAAACGGTGACCTTCTGATTACTAGTCCTGTACCCTAACCACTAGGTTATGGCTGGTCCATATATCCACATCTTATTCAGATGTTTTTTACTTGTTTTGAGGAAATATTAAAAGCCAGGGACTGTATGTTCATTTCTAGGCTGTATGGAGTGAGCTGAATGTCGGGGGTCTTTGTGGTGTAGAGAGGGCACACTGGCAAAATGCCTGTTCTCCGACAGGCTCTGGCTCTAAGGACGGTGCCCGCTTTCTGTCTGTCTCTCCACCAAGGGAGTCCACACACTTTCCAAAAACATGATGGAGGTGAGGTGAGCAGGCTATGTAGCCTCTCCATCTGCTGTGTAAGCATGTTGTTGTGTCGACGTCCCCTCCGTATGTCTCTGACATTCGGTACAAACGTATTTAGCGTTTTGGGGTCTTTGTATCTGTGGTTTTGTGGGGTTGAGTTTGAGTTTACGTCTGTCGCTTTGGTTTGTGTCTCTGTGTACAAACCTTGTTCTGGTAAAATGAGGCCAAACTACCACACGCACTTATAATCACCTGGCGATTTGAAGGATTAAAATCATGATTAAAAGTATGATTAATACTTTTTTATATTCTGCCTCCAGGATATTACCTTAATCCTCTCACCTATTTCATAATGATTTTATAATAAATGGAATGAACACTGTGTGTGAAGCATGGTGACTTTTTAAGCACCGCTGACCAATTTAAACTGCTCCTTATTTTTCATGTTGCTTTTCCACTTTAATGTATCTTATTAAATCCATCTTATATTTAAAATTTTGATTCATGACCCAAGCCACTGAGCGTTAAAGGGACTGAAAGTCAAGGATCCATCAGTATTCCAGCAACCTTCCAATTACTGGGCTGACATCAACCAAAAAATGCAATGAACACTGTATGTGAACACTCACTCACTTTCTTATCCTCTCATCCAATCAGGGTCGTGGGAGGGTGCTGGAGCCTATCCCAGCTTTTCAATGGGTGGAAGACACACAGTAATACAGTGGATGGGGCGCCAATATATCACATGGCATACACACACACACACACACACACAATCACACATAAACATACAGGACTGTGGGAATAAACCAGAGATCCCAGAGTAAAACCCCTCGTGGAGACTCATGGAGAACATGCAAACTACCCACAGAAAGGACCCAAGATCTTCTTGCTATGAAGCAATCTCAAGTCTGTCTTAAGTCTGTATGTCTACTTGACTATTTACTATTAAGCATTGCTAAACAAACTCAAAGTTTTTATGTTGCTTGGGCACCATGGCATATTTTATTAACTATATCTTTTATTTTAAGATTTATATTGATGATTTTTAGGAGATACTTTTGTCCAGAATTTAAGACTCATATAAGAATTCAACAGTGCTATGGATTGAACCAGTAATCTTTCAAGTAAAAGTCCAGTAGCATAACTGAGCTGAGCTAACATTGGAGATCATCTAAGTCGGTCATTCTCAGTTTGACCCTTGTAAAAGTTTTTTCACATCTTTAAACTTTGGTTTTGTCCAGTACAAGAACTGCTTTAAGAAGTGGCTGTTCACTTGCTGTTTAATATATGCCATCCCTTGACAGGTTGATTGGTGGATATCTAATAAAACCACAGTAGGGATTCTGCTATAGAAAAGAACCACTACTGAACATAGTTGGATTTTCATAAAAGCCAGTTACGAGTAGCCAATTTTAAAGGAATAAAAAAAGAAATACTGTTATTAAATCTTGAACCAGCAATTGAAACGTAAAGTAATTAAAATGTCACTGAGCTGAAACCACATCTTTTAATTTATACAGTTGATTTGTTATACCTGTGAGCGATGAGTTCGACTGTTTCAGAGATGCTGTCCACATTCTCCCAGCATCTCTTTAATCAGATAATATTTGCTGTCCCTCTGATGATCTCTCAGGATCATCAGCTTTCTTTAGGTCAGGTGCCTATAAATTCACTAATAGTCGATCAGGAGAAGCTGCTTAATTCAAGTACGTGGGATCTGAAGTGCACTTTAAGCTCTTGACTGGAACTGAAGTGCGCTTTAAGCTCTCGACTCTCCCTGCGTTTGATTTCGTTCCTGCTGGGTCATTAGGGCACAGAAACATCCACAAATGGGCTCAAGAGCTCTTCAGGAACAGCGAGGAGTGATCAAAGGCCCTCGGTGAAAATTAGACCCCTCAGTGTGAAGAGCATATACACACTTACATGTGTATATTTTTCAGCATTACAGTTTTTTGTCACATGCTTTTACATACTTTTATCCATAGGTGTGAATGAATCTAAAATACTTTTGTCTTTAAACAGTGGCTACTCTTTAGTCTACTGACATCCTCCTCGAAGGGGACGTTAAGGACAAATTATATTTTGTTTTGAGCCACACTGAGTGGGTTCCAGTTGAGCTTGAGATCCAGGATATGATATAGGACTACTTACACCGATGAATACAGTTATACAAATATAAAAAAAATTATCTTGATGGGCTCTGTAGAAACTAAAGAAAAAACAAAAAGATAATAATATTACTACTACTACTTATAAAAACTTTTATGTCTCTGCTCTCTTTTTTATGTTCTTCTTTTCGGACAGTTGAATACAGTGAATCGAAGCAGAAAGGATCCCGAACCCCTGTTTTAGATTAACGTACTGCTTTGGCTCATTTTACGGAAAATGATGGTGCGTTTGACTTGCTCTTTCTCCCTCATTTTCTTTGTGTGTGTCCTTTTAGTCGCAGCTGCATTAACTCCATTGTAGGGTCCTGGCGCGCTGACGCCTTTGCGAAAGTGTGGAATTATAGCAGCGAGCATCTGCAGCCAACAACACTGCGCAACATAATTGTGTCCTGTCATATTTAAATGCTCCTCTACTCTACAGAAAGGACGAACGCTCTCTGTACGGGTCTTTCTCGCTCTCCTTGTTTCTCTTTTTCATTCTCTCTCTGTCTGGGTGTCGGGACAATGCTTTGGCCTTCAGGCTTGTCAGATTCAGTGAGACGTTTGAGCAAACCTGTTCTGGCAGAATCCAGTGACAGGCCAGACTAATGCTGCATACAAGGACCTCGTATAAACTCGTTTTGGTATATTGGCTCATATTAATAATATACCAAATATTGCCCAGGGACAGTGGTAGCATCCGATCTTATCTTAGAATGCAACAACTTTAACTAGACAATTTACCAAATGTTGCCCTGCTAATGCTAACTCGGTTAACTGTAATAGCTGTGGCAGTCACAAAGCCGTGACCTGAGCACATTTAGAAAAAAGGAACAAAAGAATTTTTACCCAGCCTGACTTTTGGTTCAGAAAGACAAAGTTAATGAAGTTGTAAGTGTTTTATTATTTATTTATGGAATTCTGTTTCCCATGACTATCATTTTAACTGTCATTCTTGAGATGACATTGCGACATTTTCTATCAGAAAAAATACCAATTAAATGTTTGACCTCACACTTTTGGACCAAATGTCTAAACACAAACTTCCTAGCCCATGCTGCTGTCACCATTACAATAACTAGTTCCTAAAGGCTGTCCTGTATTGTTTGTTAGATGTACCAATAGTCATAAATCTGCTCTTGAGAATAGTATTTTGATCACATTATATCAGGCCACTTCTTGACTTATGAATTCTTCCTATGACAACACGTTGGCCCGAATCACCTCAAACCGTAGCACCTACATGCACAACAAGGACACATTTGGGCTTCTTGTGTGTGTTCTTGTATATGGCTGTTATGACGTGAACACATGACTTGTTGTTGCATTCCCCTGCACTGCATGCTCTTGTGTGATGAAAATGTTCTCTGACAGGGCTCTACCTGAGCAGCGTTCATGCATGGCTGGTTCCTGTTGATTTTTACCTTGTGGTTTTTAAAAAAACAGACAACTGCAGTTCTCATCAGCTTCTCCTGGAATGTCTCACCTTTGATTCAATCACGCATGATGATATTGATATCACTTAATTAGTTTAAAACTAATAATATACATGTGTTTATTAACTTGTAATAAGCATATGGCCGTAATACTTGTCAATTAATCTGTTAATGTATTATACATTTTAAGTTGTCTGCAGTATTGATTGAATTTTTGCTACCTGTGATGTTTTTCCTGAGTTTGAACCTTCCTGTGCTGCCAAATGTTAAAATGTGTTGTATATATTAAGAGAGTTTCATTTATGCCTTAAAATAGGCAGTTTACAGTGGTCAGCACTACTGGACAAAACATGATGGAAAAATGTCTTTGTGGTTGTTTAAATCTAACTTTAAACAATTCTTGTTGATATATATTTATTCTACATAAAAAATGAACGTATTATTTAACAGTTCATAAATTTGCCACCCATGCACTTGATACTGTATACTGGTGATCTTACAATAATAAAAGTATTATCATTTAGAATCTCTACAAATCAGTCACTGCAGCATCTTACCTGTCATTCCAGTGTTGGCCAACAGGTAGGCACACATGCCCCCTGATCTCCACTGCCCCTAAAGTATCCACTGTTTCTAATCAAACATTACCCGTTCCACCGGGGTAACACCTTCAAATCAGACTGAGCCCTCTGGCTGTTTCTTTGGTTTCCAGAACTCAGTCAGTAATCAGTGGATGTGTACTTGTACTGTAATGACCAGCGGAGACCTCCCGTCTCACATATGTCTCACATATTTATGTTTTCTTTTAAACTATTTCTGATATTAAAGGGTTTGTTTCTAAAGTGATTTTAATACTTACTAATACTTAACTATATTAAGCATTTTTTTTATTTTGTGCTATAATATAAGATTTGTACATCTTTGCATCACAATGAATTTCTTTCAAGGTAAATTCCTCTATTGCAATTTAGGTTGTTTGTGCTTTCTGTAAAATAATGCTCTTATTTTGTCTTAGTTTTATATTAAACTTGTTCTGACTCATTTAAGTCAAGTGAACAAAGTTGCCTCTGAATCTATTTTTACATTTCTGGTAGCGCTGTAGTTTTACTTAGCAAGTGGAGAATGACAGCAGAAATCTTTTGGTCAGTTTAAGTTTAGTTTTATGGAGGCTTCTTGTGTGTATTTTAGCTACTAAAATGATGATATTACCAAATCTTAGGTTTGATTTGAACCACAGAGGGCAGATAACTGTAATTTCTTAGAGGGTTGCCGGTTCAAGCCCCACCTCTGCCAGGCTGCCACTTGAGCAAGGCACTTAACCCTGATTTGCTTAGATAGTATCCTGACACAGTACTGTAAGTCACTTTGAGAACAAAAATTGTCTGCCAAATGTTGAAAATGTAAAGTGGACTGGTACAACTGGTATGTAAAGTCCAAAGTATATTGGTCATAATAGGCCATAAAATAAAATTAAAGCATTTTAATATCTGGTTTAAATCATGCTGTTGATTAATAAAAAGAGTTAAAACTGAAATGTGTTTGATTTTGTTGAGTAGATTAGTAGCTGAAGTTTAATAAACTTCTTTAACTGAAATACTGAACAGTGACACACGGCAGTCCTCGCCTTTGCTCATTGTCTTTTTAGCATTTTGTATGTTCTCCATTTGTTTCTTCACTTTCCATATTGGTTTTTGTCTGTTTGTTTGTTTGTTTTATCCAAAAAACACTTTATGCTTTTATTCTAAGTGACTTTGACATTATACAGTCTAAGCAATTAAGGGTTAGGGGCCTTGCTCAAAGGCCCAGCAATGGAAACCTGGCAGTGACCTTTTGATTACTTTCCTAGTACCTCAATTACTAGGCTCCAGCTGCCCTGTACATGCAGAAGGTGGATTGTCAGTAAATACGTAAGTGAATGTGTGAGTTTATACTGAAAACACCAGCCCACCTTCTGAGCATTTTTTGTAGGCAGTGTGAGGAAATATTTTACCCAGAGAAAACCTGAGACATAAAGTATTAAACACTTAATATACAAAGTATTTCAATAATTATAAATGAAATTTATTTTATTATAGAAATTGTTCTGGGAGACCTCTAGGGAAGACACATACTTACATTTCAACATAAACAAAATTGAATTATATCCAAGACACAATCTACTGTTTAACCAAAAGTTACCAAAAGTTTTTTTCTTTTTTCTTTTTTCTTTTTTCAGCATTCAAAGTGTTCCACATATACTTTTTTTCTGCCAGCAAGCTTTGGAAACAAACAAATAAATTGGCTTCTTGTAAACTTTGTGCAGTCACGGTTGCCTTGGAACAAAACTGTTGTTACTACAGGTCCACAATCATTACAGAGACAGTCAAAAGTCCTTGATTTAAACCAATAATGGAACAAAAGAAGCATGGCAGAAATGCTGGCGTGAATGTCATTCCTTCCACGGATGCAATACCAACTCAGAGTGACAGTTCATCCACCGCTGTTCATTTCTTTTTTATGTTATACAATTGGTCATTTACAAACACATCAAAATTACTGGAAACTGAAAAGAGATTTTTGTTCCATTTTTTTTACGATATAACACAGGGCACTTTACACAGAGTCTGTTCTCCATTGATGCTTTGAGTCTTTGTGTCCGGAGAACGCTAGAGAAGTGGCGCTATCCCCCATACAAAAGAACACAGGTCCCTTTAGAGTCACTTCTCTGTTGTGTAGTGAAATACTGCTGAACTGCTTCGCCGTGCAGCTGAGAGAGGACAGGAGGTCACGTCTGTTTCTCTGCACTCCTCAGCTTCCCTCACTGTAGCCTCGGCCAGTATTGGGACATGTCAGGTTCGCTGCCTGGCACTTGTACCGGTACAGACACTCCGGGCGAGATTAGACCTGCAGCACCAACAGCATGAATGGAACAATGAGTAAAGCTAGTGAAGTGTACAAGTACAATCATTTCAGTGAGACTGAAACAACTGAGGGTTTTATTTTTAATGAAACACGTGTTTCTGTAGCATGTTTTGTAACTTTTAGCAAAGTATTGCGACTTCACCCATATAGTTTAATCACAGAGTGACTTACAGTGTGGCAACGTAGAGTGTTTTAGAATATTTTCATGTATTTTTAATGCACTAAAATAATCCCATAATGCACTGCAAAAAGTTGTGTACAAGCGATGTACACTAGCTGGTCGCGGATACCCATAATGCACTGCATAGTTTGGCTGGAAGACGGTTACAAATGTTAGCATATTTATTGAATAATTATTCTACCGAAATGTTTATTGTAAGCATATAAGCTGAATTTAATATTAACTAGGGCGCTTTGTCGTTTATAATGGATTTGATAGCAGACAGGGCAAATGTCATCTGCAGGAGTAATGAGCAAACCCACAAAAAGTATTGTGTCCAAAATCGTTCACTACCCTCCTTTATTAAGTCCCCTGTATGAGTGTACGACATAGTGAGCAATGTAGGGAATAGGGAGCCATTTCGAAAACAGGGCTTAAAAAGTTATGCATTGTTAGCCATTGTAGATTGTGCATTGTAAAACTGGCTTCTTTCATTAGCATAGAAAATGCTGCTTCCCCATTTCTGATAACTGTTTTCATATAAAAACAATACTACACCTGTACACGAACTCTGTGTGTTATGTGCATCATCGCTCATTACTTACAGTAACGAGGTATTTTGTATCATGACATATTAAGTATTTAAATTTAAATAGGAATTAAATAAGTATTTAGAATAGAAATATTAGTATTTATTAGCTGCACACTCCATTTGAAAACATTTTCCCCTCACTCAGTAGGAAGATGCTTACCCGTCGAGGTTGTGCCCGAGGTTGCCATCGATTGGCTGTTCATGTGCGCTTGCATGTGAGGGGGTGTGTAGGCATCGTAGCTCCGCCCATTTACCGAAGGACTGGTGGGCAACATGCAGGAGTAGGATGAGGTCTGGCTTGCCTGGAGAGAAGGGAGGAGTAGAAAGAGAGGGTGTGAGATGCCTGATGTGTCAGCAACACTAAGTGTCGATTCATCAACCGCATACAGACACAGATTGACACTGACGTTGCATAAGAATGAAGTTACAGGAGATTACAGCAGATTGATTACTAAGCATTATGTAGAACACTTTGTGAAATGCAGAGTTTGACTTACTTGCATAGGCAGGTTGTTGGCCATTGTGAAGCTTGGCATGGGTGGCAGGGCACTGTATGTGTTGGTAAGAGCTGTGTCTGGCCGCCCGAGCATGGAGCCAGATGTAAAAGACACTGAAAAAGCCCAAGATAGTGGGTTTAGAAAACCAGAGGATTTTATTAGTTTACTCAGTATGAATTAGTTTGGACTGGGTCTTGATTTACCTGGCGTTGTCGGCTGAGGGATTGGCTGGTATACACTTGTACTGAAGCTGCTACTGATAGGTATGTGACTGGAGGAGTTATTAGCCTGTCTTCTCTGATTCCTCAGCTTTTCCTCCCGCCTCCACTTTGCTCTTCGGTTTGAGAACCACACCTGGAAGAGTAAAGATTGTTTGTAAGGATTATTAGTTATTATTTATTTGTCATTTGCACTGTTTGTTAAAAGTTATAATGAGTTTCTGGTAGGTTTAATGATAAACTACCTGGATTCTTGCCTCTGGTAGGTCGATTTTTGCAGCAAGTCTCTCTCGTGCGAAAACATCAGGATAGTGCGTTCTTTCAAACTCTTAAAAAGAAGGTTCATTTATTGTTAAGGAAGTACCAAGACACTGTACATGGAACTTTTGATTTTTAACTTTAGTTTGCACATACGTATA
>JAYDZG010000004.1:21582867-21601357 GCA_034509265.1 Microcambeva bendego | reverse complement strand
TGTAAATACTTTTAGATGTATAACACTCAATTACACAAGCAAAAAGTCAGATTGATAAATAAAAATGACCTAAATAGTTAAAAGAGGACAAGGCTGGGTATGCATACCTTTCTCAAGTGCTTCTATCTGTTCTTGGGTGAAAGATGTACGATTCCTTTGCAGTTTTCTTTTTAGCTGGAGTCTCATTTGGGCCTCATATGAATCTTCCCCATTTGAGCTTATTGAATTTGTGTTCTCACCGCCTCCATCGGACTGCGGACAGCCTTCTGTCAAAAGTCAAAATAAAGCACAAGCTTTAAAATCTCCACGTTCGTTTTTGTTCATTTAGAATCCAAATATTTTTAATATCAAACATATTGTGTGTGAATAATTTAGCTGTTACAGATCATTTGCAACTTCGTTTCCACTTTAAAACAAGACCAAATGGAAAATATTGCAGCACCAGTGCAGCACCAGTGGATCTTTTAGGCCATCCAGCTTTGTCTAAAACTCTTGGGAAAACAAGTGGGGGTGGTTGATTTACAAAACATTGTTCTTTTAGAAAAGAAAAGTTTTAATACTTTAAACTTTACCCTATTTCAACCAGCAAGTTTCTCCAATTATGGCTCCATACCATATGGACCTCTGGAAATCTCATTGAGGTATAACCACCACTGCTTGAATGGAAGGGCATGCTTTCAGTGCAACACAATGCCCCAAAAGAGTTTAGAGAGTGTTAAATGCGCTCTCTGGATTGCAAACTTTCTTCGTGCTTGGAATTTTGAAGGGGGCAACAATTGAAAGAAGCCAACAAAAGGATTCTCTCGAAGCACCCCCGTCTTTCATTGTAGCAAGAGGATTTCAGTCAACAGACCCCTTTCAGCTCGGTGTGTTAACCTTTATGCACGAGCATCATTAATCACTGTCCCCGAGGCCGCCCCGTTCAGCCTCGCATAGGATTTATGCGCTTCTATAGGCAGTGGGAGAGAAAGCACCGGGGGCCCACCATGAAGGAAGCAGCTCAATGATGCAGAGTGTGTTAGCAAAAAGAGAAAAAGGGGGGACAGGGGAGTCGACTGTGAGTCGATATGCTTTAACCTGCTGCGCTGTTTGGAAACTAATGTAACCTCGCTGCGCTCAATTAAAAGCGTTACGTTATGCAATGATGGCTCAGGTTTGCTAAAGGTCAGGAGTGAATTGGACAAGTTTGGTGCACTGAACCAAACCAACCTTGACATTTGGACAAAAAGGGAAAACAAGAAATTATCAACCACTTGAACTTTCTTTAAGGCCAATAGTAAAGTTCGATAGGAGGTCTGTTTTACTACCAACTGTCAGTAAAATAGTAGCCATATTATTTTATTATATTTATATTATTATTATTATTATTATTATTATTATTATTATTATTATTTTTATTATTTTCAGTTTTAATTGTAAGTTTTGTTGTAACAATACAGAATGAATCAGTGGCTGAATTAAAAACAGCCATTAAATCACCTTGTTTGGATTTTTTTCATAGTCGTAGCATCTTTGTAATTATAATTACATTAAAACTTTGTTGTTTTTTATCTTTGACCTGAAAATTGAAAAAAAGACCTTAGCAACTTTAACCACCCTGCATTGCTTAATGTTTATTAAGCCAAAAAAGGATTTCCAGAAGAATCTAGGCGTGCTGTACAGTTTTAACTTGGAGCTTGGTCGGCAGTGTCGAGTGCAAACCTCCAATAGAAGACTGATGGGTTGTAATTGAATATATTGAAATTACTTGAAAAGCCTTGACAAGTAAGGAAATTATTTAATTCTTGTCACAAATAAAAAAAGAGTCCAACCCCAAAAGTCTTTTTTTGACAGCAGACCCATGTTTGGAAATAAATACAGTTCTGAACCCATGTTCATTTAGAAAAGAGAGGTCTGGACCAGTGAAATAGTTTTGCTTGGATCAAGTACTAAAGAAGTGGTAAAGAAAACTGACATAGCATCTCACTACGCATGTTGTCTAATAGTACAAATAAATGTACAAAGTAAAAATAACATTATTATTTTAGTAAGAGCATACTTGTTTAAATATTCAGTGTTAATACAAATATGTGAACATGCAGTGTTATATACTAAATTAGTAAATTAAATGTAATATAAATATCCTTTAAGCTGATGGTGAAAATATGTGTAAGATCATCGCAAGAAAAAAGCTCAATCATTACCCCAATACTCATCTTAAGCCCATAGCAATGTAAAGCTTGATTGAGTTTTGTTTTACCCATTTTCAGCCGTGCCTTATTTATAACAGACCTGTTTTTGTGCTCTTGGATTACATCTGAGAACCATTCTCATTTTCTTCATAAAAAGCATAAAAAACATATACGCAATGATTATTTATACCAATTAATATTTCACAAGTTAAATGTTTGTTATAAAATGTCAGTAACGGCTCATAACAAAACCCACACTACATTAATTCACAGCTCAGACTAACTTTGTACTTAAAAAATCTAATTGTGGGAAAAAATCTAAACTATTTTAATGCATGAAAGATCCAAAATGCCAAACTTTTAGTCCAAGTGCTTTGGGATTTGTGCAGTGCTACCCACTGAGCAGTCATGGATGTATTATAGGCAGATTTTATAAGAAAATATAAGAATATAGTTAGGAATTCCCATCCTACACGAAGTATTGCTTTTAAAAGTGACATGTCTAATTGGTTAAAGGTGCTACTTTGGCATCCGGGTCTGCAGGAACATTTTCTACAGCTGCCTCTCTTTGGCTAGACGCTCATTCATGTTGCCTTTAATGAGATACAAAACGTCCTCTAATGACCCATTACACACAGAGGCAGTGCTGTTCCCATAACACATTCATGTGCGTGACAGAAAACATCCCCCTTTTGTACAGATTGTCCTGTGTTATGTGTTTTTAACTCTTCGCCTCATACAGGTTGGGTGGAACTTGTGAGTAAGTGGATAGATATCAGGTGATGTTTGAGATGAATAGAAAGCAATTTAAGTATATTATCATCCACATTGTTTTACTGACAAGCAGTTGAACCTTATATTACAATTTTATTCCCCATGTTTGTAAATATTATATAAGCTCATTGTTAATATGCTTTTAAACTGCATTTTGTATCAAACATGGATTGACTATTTCATTTTTTTTATAAAAATCTGCCTTTATTACAACCATGACTGGTCGGTGGGTAGCACTGCAGGGTAGATATTTAAATTATTTTACCATATTGTCTAGTCATAGACTTTGTATTGAGATGTGAAACCTCTCTGTACTTACTTATGACCAACTTTATGGTTGTTATGCACCAGATAATAACCAGTAATAAAGATTATACCTCTATACTAAAGAGGCTAGGCTTTAGCACTTGGATGGTATAAATAAACTGAATATTGTAAACATATTTACAATAATAAATAGTTTGCTTTCAGAATTATTTTAACGTTAGTTATTAATTAGTAGCAAATTCTTGTTTGAAGTGAAATATTTCTATATTTCTTGTCCCCTATTTAATTAAATCTGATGAAATATTTAAAGAGGATTGATTGACCATGTAATGATATTATTATTGCTGTTTATGATGTTATTATTATGTTTACAGTGGGTTGTAATGCAGACATTGAATATTAAATTAGTTTTGTGTGGGTGGTATAATGATTTTAGACAGAGCTTTTGAAAAATTATTTTCAATATTGTTGTTGTTTTGTTGTTGGTACTCTGTGGGGTTAATGCAGAAATCAAAGTCACTACACTCTTGTGAATAACTCTACATAATAATATATATTAATATAATATACATAAATAATATCTCTATATAGTATATAAAAGGTCGTCCTACCTTGGTTCGGCTGCCCCGGCACCGATGATCCAGGGTACCAGCCTGGTCGGGTCCCCCACGCTCCTGTCTGTCCGTTCAGCATCCTCAGCTTTTCATACATGCCATCTGCGCCCATCTGTTGCTTCTCGCTAGCCAGGTTGCGCAGCACTCGGTTTATGGACGACACCTGAAAACCCCAAAGATACAGGCACATCTCATTAAAATTAGGATTCATCATGCTGCACGATATTACACACTTTTAGTGTTTTAGTCTTAATGTCACTGCTCCTAACTGAATGGAAAGTAGTGGTAATAATTCACCGCTGATTTAGCGCGGTGCAGAGGTGCAGATGTTTACAGATGCGCGTGTTGTAGAACTTCAGCCTCGCGTGAGCGTCATATTGAAATATAAATGTGAACAATAACGAATGCGGTTTGTTATCGGTTTACTAACGGCGCCCTCGTTTTCTAAATTCATCATTAATTTAAAATCGGGATATTTTATCATTTATCATTGGTATCAGTTTCTGACCCGTCAAGTTTTGGCGTGTTTTAGGTTTTATAACGAAACAATCGGCGTTTCAGTCTATTAATAAAAAAAGAAATATAATTGTACATTTAGTCGATTATCTCTGCATATTTAAACCTATTAATATCGGTATTAATTAATAGAACAAAAGTCAAGTTTAACTAAGTCTATATGGAACGCTGTGAGTTTGCTTTAAACATTTTTTTACTGTTTTTGTGTTTGTATGATTTATTATATATAGTTTCTATTATAAGTGAATTAATCTTGAATTAATATTGGTTTACTTGGCAACATTTAAAATAAATTCGGTACGGCTGCAACATTTTTATATCCTATATACTACGGTCTTTTAAACCTGTGTTCAGATCAGTGGTAGCTCAGTGGTATTGCACTAGTGATCAGAAGGTTGCTGGTTCGACCCCCATCACTGCCATAGCCCTTAATACTCCAATGCTTGAATTGTTGTCAGTAATAATTGTAATCCCTTCACCATCATGTTGCGCATTTTACCGTAAAACAGAACAAGAACATTTTGCAACACATTCGCTGATGATATAAATAAAAAAGGCAACCCCGTACATTCCTTTATAAATTAATTTAAGAGTTTAGCATGTTAATCCGGGTTCTGTCCAATATGAGAGCTGATATCACCTAACTAATGTTATTGGTTCCGATGTTCTACACAATGTCGCAGCATTTAACAGCGTGTTCCACTCCCAATAGAAGTAAAATCTAATATTTGTCACTTATTACATATCTTGGCTCAAGTGGTTTTTTAGTGTGTTTGAGTCTAACGTCACTGTTAAAATATAGCAGGTGAGACCTGATTCCAGATCACCATTCAGATTCAATTTCTCTTCCAGACCTAAAATGAAATGTTCTGCTTACATATAAAAGTATTTAACTAAAGAATGTCACTGACGCCAAAAAACAATGTTAGAAATAAGCCATACATTAGAATCAGGCTCAAGGTCAAGTTTATTCCATTGAGCCTGATCAGCTTAAGCACAGGTGTAATTCACAGCGCTACATGCCCTGCATCAGGGGGGTCTCATTTGGCACTCATGGGACTCACGCTTGGTATGTTGTCGTTCGTGCAGATGCCCTCCGAAAGCAGTCGGTCCCGGATTTCCCAGGCAAAAATGGACGGGCACTCCCTCTTAAACTGGGCGATCTTCCCGACCACTTCAGGTGTGGCTACTCGAGGTTTACTTCCGCCGATCGCGCGGGGTCGGATCGAGCCGGTTTCGTAGTACCTGCCCAAAATCTTGCTCACGCAGCCGTTCGACACCTGGACAGAAAACAAGAGACACAAATGACACACATTATTTTAAAAAGGTGTGAAATGTTACGTGCATGAGTCCATAATAAGCTTACGTTTTCATTGTCCAGCACTTGGACTTTTGCATCAGCATGGGTCTATAAGACAAGAAATATACCCTTAGTGGTTCAAGAAACTCGGCAGTTTAATGACTTCCTATTTTTCTTAACCTCCTGTGGACAACCAAGTCGATTATCATTTATAATCGATCCTTTTTAATTGACATACCATATGTGGTAGACTCTCTGTTTTATGGTTTATTTCGATAATTAGTTAATATGATGCAAATGGTAAAAGCACGAAAGGTTTGGATCGAATGAAACACCCGGGTATAAAATGTCCCCATTAATAAAATTTATAGCGTCGACACGATATTCGGCTTTAGAGGTTTTAATGTAGTAGTTTAACCGTTGGCATAGTTAAAACTATTAGCATAAATTAAATTCGTCTAAACTTTTAAGAGATACGCAATTAAGGCGTCTAAAACAATTATTTTTATATTGGTCACACTAAGTCACCATAACTGGGAAGGGCATCGACAGAGCAGTAAATCCGCCTACATTAAAACACGCGAAGCATAAAAGACGAAAACATAAATTTTTTAAATTAATTAATAAAAAAAATATTAAGCTGTTAAACTATTTTACCGAAAATTAGTTGACCACCAGTCTGCTTTTTAAGTTTGACATATTCTAAAGCCAAAACCACGTTTATTAACTGCTATTTCGGTTTACTTTAATTAGCTAGAGTGCAAAAACCAAGTGCGCATTTATGCAAAAACATCCATCAGCTTACCTGCAGAATCCGGGAAATGTCGCAGGGGCGGGCGCCGCTGTGCGCGAGCTCCACTATTTTCTGTCTCGTGGAGTCGGGAAGGGGTCTGCCGTTCACAAACACGCCGCCGAGCTGGTTCACCCCGCTGTGACCTGGCAGGGAAAATATGAGCATGTTTTATCTGCGCAAAATGTGCACAACATGTAAATCATGGCGTCGTTTAATTCATTCATTCACTACAATGCATCCTGAACACGCGTTTGCATCTTATTGTTGCTTTCTGTGTTATATGTATGCTAGGAATAACCTATAACGTTGCGGGGTTATTATTATTATTATTAGTAGTAGTAGTAGTAGTAGAAGTGTTAGTATTATTATTAACTCTTTGAACTGCATCATTATTGATTACAGTCCATTCAATATTATAAGAAAAGTTTTACACATGACAGCTGTTCATCTTTTAAATGTTTCCAGATTTTCCCAGATGTGCTTCTAATGCAGTCACAACACACGCTCGAGAGATTTGTGCATCTTTGCAAAGCCTTAAAACGGATCAGATTTCGTAATGCTATTAATGGCAGCGCGATTAGACAATAATTCTACTTAAACGATGCCCAGTTTAAAGCCTCGGACTCAATACAGCCTCAGTACAGCCGCAGCGACCTGGCATCTCAGCTCAGCACATTCAGTCACTTCAGCTAGTATTCAAATAACAAACGTGCAGAAGAAGCTCAAATGCACCAAACCTGAACCCAAATATGGAAAATAACTCCTCCTGTACGGTGGGTTTCCCTTACTTCTTAACTTCTTAGGAGCCTTCCCTTCTTCCGTGAAGCCTCCAGTTAAATTGAGTCCAAGAGCACAAGCTCCTTAGCAATAAATAAGCTCCAAATGTAGACGAGGGGGGAGAAACAAATATGATGAGCCTGCCTGACATTTTGTCTTTAAAATAAAGCTAAGCTAAGCTGCACGTCAAGTTTGAGCTTAATTTCTGGAAATGGGCGGAATAAGTCGTCCCGGATCATGCATGGGAAGGCTAATTGAAAAAGATCAAGCTCGGAGCACTTGTGGCAGGCGATGTCACTTCATGACAGAGCTTTGTGTTTGAACATCACATCGTCACGACAAAATAGTAGCACGATAAAAAGAGGAAAGAATGCGCACGGCGACCCTTTCTGTCTGCGTTTTGGATACCCTCATGACAAAATTGGACTCCTAGGAAGGCTTCGTTTTAAAGTAGCCTAAGGAAAACTTTGCGCGTGCACGTTTTCGGGGATGCGCACACCTCTTAACCGGAATTTTTTTTCCTTTAGTGACAGCTCTTACATAATCTAGATTTTGCACTTCGTGGGGGCTGTTTTACGCGGAGCATTTACGCATGAGAAGTCGAATAAAACAACCAATGCATTCCAAAAAAATAACCAAACTCCTGTGCCATATTTACGCACAAATTAAACAAATGAATTTTGTGTACCATTCGTCATTTATTTCTGGTAAACGCTATAAAATTATAAAATAAGCGAGGAAAGTCTTTCACTGTCGTTGTAAGGGATTGATTCAGATGATTCGAGTAAATCAATCACTTGTCTTTTGCAAAGAGGTCAGTCTGGATAACATATTAAGATTTATTGGCTTTCGGATTACGTCACTGTAGCCTTTAAAAAAACCCTGAACCCCCTATTTCACCGAGTCAGGACACAGATCTGAAATGAAATCAAAGATTTCTTTTGAAAGGTTAAGGCTTCATCGTGATGAGTCCCTAGGGGCAATAATTACGCGCCCCGAAGCCTATTCCACATCTAATCAAATTAATAGGAAGACATATGGTGTTCATTTTCTGTATTACACCCAGGATTTATTTAGCTTTCAACGGGCTTGGTAAGCTTTTAGACTATTCACGATATCAAAATGATATTTTGATTATCATTCATCGGAAATAAAAATAAGAAGAATAATAAGAAGAAGAATAATATGCACACTTGCAGTTTCAGACAGTAAATACTATATAATTTGTATCTTTGCAATTGTATATTTTTTATTATATTTAATTGTTCCCTGTATATTTCCGGTATTGTATTAGGGTTAAAAATATTGACGAAGACAAAATATAATAGGATGCTATTCAACACACCTTCTGCACAGATGTCAGACACCTCTTGTCCAGCATTAAGAAAGAAAATATTTGGATTATTGTTGTTATTAAATTATAGACTTATTATAGATACTAAAAGAACTTTACAGTATTGGTGTTCTTACTGTGGTTTGTTAGCACTGCGTCGATCTGCATTTCTATCTTTTTCTGAACGTTTTAAATTTGTCTTTTTCACTTCAGAAAATAACTTAATATTCGTTGAAGCATAACAAAAAGCTGATTATTTGTATTAACCTTATCGTAAACTCTTAATATGCATTTTAGAAATGGGTGTCAAAATGTTGCCACATATTGACTAATATTTATTATTATCACCAATTATTATTATTATTATCACCAATAACCAAATAATACAAGGACGTTAATGCTAAAACACAACAGACATGTAACACAGAAAAGAACAGAAAGAGGAAAGAGAACTTCACTTACTGTTTTGCATCATGGACGCTACACCAGACTCCCACGTGGTCCGGTTATAGTACTCTAGTAGTCGAAAAACAACAACCGTGGTCAGTTTATTTTATCTATTTTCACATCTTTAAAATGCAAAATTGCAGGGCAGTGCTTTGACTTTGTGCAAAAAAATGTTACGGTCATTATTGTGCAGGATGGTGCAAAAAAGTGACTTATTCGTGCAATAAGTGAGATCACACTACTGTCTCCATATCAGTTTAAATTATCTAGCATTTAAACTTGCCTGGAAACAGTTGACTGTCCGCTTAAAACAATTTATAGACTCTCATCTGCGTCACACTAGTTAATAATTCCCTATAGGACAAAGCAAAACATTTTATTAGTATCACCTACTACACCTAGCGAGCATTAAAGCATTAAAGCTACAGTTTAGGACTGCATGAGAGTTTTTTTTATTCTTATGGACAGGTATTAAACTCCTAAACTGGGTAGACTGGTTGCAGGTCTACCTTTGGTGACCACGTATTGCATGACCATGCAAATTTAATTACGTTTGTGTTTCTGACAGGCTTAAATTGTAAATAAAAATATCATATCATATATGACATAACATATCATCCTGTAACTATTACCTTGTCATCAGTCATCTCAGCCAGGATTATTTATTAACGATTATTACTTTTATTAACATATGTTAGTTTATAACTTTCACTTATTAAAGTCGTTTTATGATGCGTTTTAGGCAAAATAATAGATCCACTATTATCCAGTATTATTTACAACAAATCACAAAGAGCAAAAGCAGACACTCATTTAACTACAGGCTGTATTTAAAAGTACAAACATTTCTGAGAAAGATCCTGAAAGATCCCCCCTCTCCCTCTACACCATCTCAAGTAATTTCTTATTATAAGTATTTGGACCCTAATTGTGTTACTGGTGTGTGTCGTTATAGGAACTGGAGCAAAAGAAAAAAAGATATACAACAGCGCAGTGGGGAGCTCAATTTGGCAATAGACAATTGTATTAAAAAAGAGCCCATTCAGTTTCATTTACCCAAAAGGAAACAGGAGGGCATTGAAGAATCCGGCCCAGCTTTGAATTTCTTGCTTTTTTATGTTCTTTTTTAAAAAGTAGACTGCGTGCGTGCGTGCGTGTGTGCGCGTGTGTGTGCGCGTGCGTGTGTGCGCGTGTGTATCAACTTTGTGTTTATGACGGAAATTTACACAGAAATGTATACAGCCATCATCAATGTTCTATAATGAGCATGAACAATTTAAAGCATATTTATTTAACATAAAATCTATCGTGTGTAAAGTCTGGGAGCAGCTTGAATCGTTTTTAAGAAGCTTCATTCAAAATATATTTTAATCGTTTGTCTAAACTTTCTTTGAGCCTTTAACTGAAGTGTAGTATTGTTTTTGTTTTTTTTCTGTCCCTTGTGCTCTTAGTAATTAGGTGCCTCTGGTTTAATGATTAGTGTTTTAATGGTGTTGCCCGGCCTCATCTGCATTTTACGCATCTTCATTTGCAACAGCAACGCATTCATCGCTCTTTACTTTAAAGCTTCATTCACAAGCACAGATCTGTTAAAAACGTCCAAATAAAAGCTCATATTTTACATTCATTACTTTAAAATTCATTTTAAAAGATGACAAATTAAATTACCTACGTTGACATCTGTATCGTCCCAACCTTTTAATTTTCTTTTAGTGATGAACAAGTTGAACACCATCGATTCCACGTCCTGAAGGTTTTTAAACCAGGAATTTCGTCTCACGGTTCAAGTGGCCAAGTAACTTAAATTCTACACCTCGGTGTCTGAGCAAAGTTTTTATTTATTTCTTAATTAAACACTTCGTGCTTTAAATACCATCTCAAGTTCATGATGTAGATGCATGTGCGTAATTTAGGCTGGCACCTTCACTGGTTTATCCAGTTTTCCTTTCTGAGTCTAGCACGACTTAACTGCCAACAAATAAACAGCCAAGTTATTGTATAAATACAACAGGCGTTAATTTATCAACTATTTTACTTGATATTATCTTAATTATTTTATTTCGGTATCAAATACTTGTTGTGGTCATTGTGTAGTTTGCAAATGTCAATAGTTAGACTGAAAACAAGCAAATTTATTGAAGTGTCATGTTTGGTTTAAGGACGCATAAGTGTTTGGCACAAGAGAACAGAAACTAAACCCGGGTTTAATAGTGCGTAACATTTGATGAATCATATTTGGTGTATCTACAGAAATTGACATATTTATAACTAACTGACATTTAATAATCTGACATTTGCAGGCGGAGTTGTGGTGACCCATGTTTGAATTTTGTGCTTTTCTGGTAAAAAAAAAAAAAAAGACGCACAGATTTAAGTAATTAAATCAGAATATTAATTTTTAGCAGTACGAGAATACTTTAGATTTAAATTTTAAGCAGTATAGAAACACCATGTTTTGGAGTTTTAGTTTTCCATAGTGAACCCACAGGCTAACGCTGTTTCTTTAAATGTTTACTGAAAAGTTCCGTATTGCAGCTTTAACACATACTGTACATCTTTTCATTTGGTGTGCAATTTAATTTAAGTTTCCCAAAACAGCGAGAGCTTTAAAAAAATCCAAACTTACCTTTCTGAGGCATGTTTTAGATGTTTGGATGTTTTAGATCGCGGTTGGTGCTTCTTTCCAAACAAGCAGATGGTCCAGTGAAGGAAAAGCTTTCTCCAATAGTTTAGTTTGTTTCTTTTATAGTTTCCAAGTGTCGACTAGATATTAGAAATTCCTGCGAAAGGAAAAAGAGATTTAAAGAAATGAAGAGATGGGTCGCAGCACCGATCCGGACTAAAATACAGAAATGAGGAGGTACTGTGAGCTGGCACCTATGCTGATGGTACTCTAGTGTATGTAATGTATGTTTCTGCTCGGTGCCTCCTCTTCAGTGGCCCCATTAGCGGATCCTGACCTCTGTCATCATCTTCAAGCACAAAAAAGAAAACACACTCTCTCTCGTGCATGCACACACTTGCGCGCGCACACACACTTCCCCGTGTCCCCTTGTTTGCCTGAGCGGGAAACCGGCGGAGCAAAACTCACTAATCACTCTTCAGCACACATGCAAATGGCAAAATGCTCCCCTCTCCTGGTGCACCAACTACTGCTACCATAATGCGCTGCGCTCCGAGTTTGCACGCTGCCTATTGGACGGAGCCCGGCGGGAGATGTTGCTATAGAAACCACAGACATAGAGGCACCGCTAAATGTGGGAAATGTGGAAACATGCTTCCAACTCTAATGCACCACAACACTGCTCCACAACACTGCACCACAACACTGCACCACAACACTGCTCCACAACACTGCACCACAACACTGCACCACAACACTGCACCACAACACTGCTCCAAAACACTGCTCCACAACAGTGCTCCACAACACTGCACCACAACACTGCTCCACAACACTGCTCCACAACACTGCACCACATCACTGCTCCACAACACTGCTCCACAACACTGCACCACAACACTGCTCCACAACACTGCTCCACACACTTTCCCATAAACTGCTCCACACAGGAGACAACTGCCGCAATTCCATTGGTCAGTGATGTAAACGATCGAGAGTGTTGTAATTCCACGTTATTACCAATAAAAGTGCAGTTTTTTAGAGGTCTTAAGTTTAATTGTAAAATCATTTTTCATGAGTCTTGTTTGTATGTATGTATTTAAAGACTTTAAAGTTTTCTCTAGATTGTGATACTAGAGCTTTGAAAGAAAATGTGTCAAGCCAAGAACTTTACCAATTATTATTATTATTATTATTATTATTATTATTATTATTATTATTATTCGAGGCAAAACTCTTACCAGTCTGGGCAACATAGTTGACTTTTCTTTGTTTTCTTATTTTTTTTAATCCAGACATATGACATCTCTGCTCATGTTTTCTTATAAGGGAAGTTTTTCAAGCTCTGACATGAACCGTTCTGTTTTAGCCATGTAAAAAAGACCTTCCTCAAGCATCCCATATGAGGATTCAGTCGTCGATGATTGTTAAAACTTTTTTTCCTAATAGTTAATATTCCAAGTATATGTAAGCTTACTGATTGTGCTTTCTGAAATCTAAAACAAACAATGTAGAAAACTATTATTTCTCAAGATCTGGATTTTGCACTGACTTGAACATTTTACGTCGAACATAATTTTTATTCTTTAAAATAGACATTGCTCGTTTGTGACCATGATCTCTATATGATCTCTCTTTTTTCAGTCAGTGACATTTTAGAATAGATCAAAACATATAAATATGTGTCACCAGAATATGTTAAGATAAGATATTTGCTACTCTTTAAAAAGCTACTGTCAATGGTGGCTCAATAACAGCAGCGTGGTCGGACACTTGATGTTAGTGAACACCTATGTTCCCCCCAAAGCCTGTTTGGTGGTGCACACTACAGTTCTGGGAGTGGAAAGAGAATCCGGGGTCGAGGGAATGTGAAATGGAGTCATGAAAGAAGGAGGGAGCAATGCAGCCCAGTGTGGTACTTTAGGAAAAGTGGGGGAGAGGAGGGGCTGTTGGAGTTCAAACTGAAGTTGCGGCTGTGTGCTGCACTCGACAGGCCTTTAAAACGAGCTCTTTAAAATACTGGATCTTCATTAATAATCTTAGGTGAAATCAAGTCAATAGAACTTTATTTATACCCACTTATAGTCAAAACGATGAAACAAACGACGCCCTTGGTAAATCGCACTGACAGGACGAGCTACAAAACAACAATCTTTGTATATTAACTTTAACACATCCAGTGCAAATTAAGTTCTTTTATTTTAGATACCAGACTATGGGATCACTCTAATATGAATATCTTCGCTGTATTTGTCTTTTAATTCCTTAGTGAATCCTTTTATCACCCCGATTAGCCTGAATCTGAATTTGGCTCTTAAATACCTCCTGCAGAGGTGAAAAAAGATTGGGTTTTAATTTGGAGAAACGTGATACCTCTGAAGGGTTTTTCTGTAATTCCACTGAACTGTGTGTAACTGAACTCAGAGGACTAACAGGACTTGAGTGATTGTTTTTCTTTCCTACGTCATTAAACCACCGTTCAATGTTCACCACATCAACCATCACTATTGATAACCTGTTCATAAACAAGGTCTTTACTGAATCTCCATGTCTTAAGCTTGATTTGATTTTATTCTTGTTAGTGTTTTATCCACATTGTAGTTCACATGGCGCTTCTGAGGTTTGTCAATTAGCCCAGTTCGGATTAGCAGAGTCCTGCTTAGCACTAGACCAAAAAAAAGACCCTAATCTTGTCGCTATTTTCCCTTAAGGCAAAATTGTCTCAGGGCGCCTCTCTAAAGGTTTTTTTTAAAGAAAAAATAATGAGAGGGGAGTAGGGTGAATGCATCTGACGTCATTCTTGAAGGAAAGGAGCATGTGTCCGAGTGAAAGGGAAATATAACTAACTATAGAGTGCCACTAATGTATAACGTGAAAGGGGGATAAAGGGGCAAAAGATTAAAGATAAAAGAGCCAATGTAAGAAAAAAGGGCTTGATCGTCTCACTGTTCTGTAATTGTAGAGTTGGCCTGTGCTTTGCTATTAACATGCAGTGACCGTGTTGAAGGGAAGGATCTGCCAAACATTATTATTATAATTTTTTTTGGTGGGCGGTTTTGCTCAGTGGCACCTTGCCTGTAACCCTATAGGCGCCATGATCTCTGCCCGTTTACCCAAAAAGGAGCAAGTCACACATTATTCCATTTCATTAGGCCATAAAAATGGAGTGATGTAGTTTGGTGGGGTAATAGATTTTAATCACCCTGTGTAGACGGCTGGCATCTGGTGTTGTGTGACTGATTTAAACTGTTGCGTTCATTTCCGAATATTACAGATGTTTAAATGGGTTAGATTGTTCGATTCACAGACATTTACCACACATTCACCGACATGCAGATGTGAAAGCGATTATGGACCGTTTATATTAACTGTAAAATGCTTATACGCAGCAGTATGTTATTAATGGACAATAAATGTATGTATACAAAGGAGAGAAGTGTTTCAGTAAGTGAATTATTTTTTTCTACCACAACATTTTTTCAGCTTTAGTTTTAGACTAAAAATATTACAAGCAGTTAAAAACGATTAAATACTGAGAAAGGATACTTGCAAGATTTAGATAATTGGATTTTTTTTTGTCAAAAATGTAAAGTATAACTGTCAGCGATGCTGTTACCAAAATGAACAATGCTCATTTTAACTACAGTACACTAAAATCGTGTCCCAGCTCGGAATGCTCATGAAAATATTGTGTTATTTATTAAGTATTTCTTTCAAGAATAGTGCAGTGTGGTGTTAACGTCATATAAACTATAAATACCCAAACTCCGTTTAATAGACTGTATGTAAAAATATATGTATAAAGAAAATTATAGTTTTTTGTTTTTTTTTTGGAAATTGATGTCTCACCTTAAATTGTGCTGATCGAGTCCCGTTAAGTCGTGATGAGATACCCGAACCCAAAAGCCGAGACGTTTAGGTGGTCTGGGTCGCGTAGGGGGAAAACAGCATCTGATTTGGCAAAACTATTTCCCAAGATCGATAATCCAGTGCGGTGCGCTGTGATGCCAAACTTTTTGTGATCTTAAAAGCCTTGTCGAAATACTAATGATTAAAAAAACCTACAAAACAAGGAACTGTCCGGGACTTCTGGCGTTTCCTATGATTGAGCTAGATTAGGATACTCGTCTTTGTGAAATGTGTGACTCCTCTTCGCAGCACATTTAACACGGACAGAAAGAAAATAATGTTAAAAGAAAAACAGACGGCCTCCGTTCTTACACTCAACTTTCGCCTTAATATTCTCCTCGACTTGACTATGATTGGCTGGAGTGACGCTCTACGTCATAACGAGTTACATGTGACACGCCCCAAACAGGGAAGTTGGAGAATCGGTTTCTAGCGTGCTCATATAACTAATACACACAAATGTATTTGTTATATTTTATATTAGACTTTAATTTTCTGGTTTCCATATTTCGATTGGTGCAATGTACCTTTAATATTTTACAACATTTAGTTCACACCTGTGACACACACTTAATTACGTTGGTTTAAAACATAC
Source organism: Microcambeva bendego (assembly GCA_034509265.1). Lineage (NCBI taxonomy): Eukaryota > Metazoa > Chordata > Actinopteri > Siluriformes > Trichomycteridae > Microcambeva > Microcambeva bendego. The sequence goes on along the minus strand of JAYDZG010000004.1, from coordinate 21,585,238 downwards.
AGGTTTACCAAAAAGTTTTTTTTTAGAATCATCCCTAATGATTCTAGCCTCCTAAAATATTTTTAAAACTATATAGTACATATTTGTATAACCCCTAATTTTATAATAAAACAGTTATCCAAATAACCATGTATATAAAACATAGAAAATGCTCTTTTTAATAAAGGGTCTGAATGCGAAATATGATTGGCTTTACTTAACATCTAAATAACATTTTCTGCTTAATTAAATCCGAAAACTTGTTTCTGAAATGAAATCAAAATATCTGGGACACAATTTTGTTTCTGTAATACATTTTTTAGAGTAAAACGGATGTATGCATTTCCATTAAGCTCATTTAAATAGCATCTTTAGTTTATATTATCCAGTTCCGCATCTTTTTTTCAGCATGTGCAACAGTAAGTTTGCACCAAGTTAAACGGACTGCAAAAAGCACTTGAATATATTATTATTATTATTATTATTATTATTATTATTATAGTTTATATTAAAATTATATATAAATTAAACCCGGTCTCTGTGGTCTTTAAGAGGACCCTGACAGTTTAAACTGCGTGTAAGCAGCGGGTCGCTGAATGACCTGCAGAAGCCGCGCTATCATTGTGCGTCAAACTGCTAATGTCAGTTTTTCACAGAGACTAAGCACGGCAAATACGCAACGGAGTGTGTGCTCGTCTCTCAGGAAGTGTGCACAGAGATATGAAGGCTTTTAAAGAAGAGATAGCAAAGCTGGACACCGATTGCTGAGTGCTGCTTCCATTTTAACACTGGCTGTGTTCCGAATTGCGTCCACTAGCAGTTGCGCCAATTTAAAGCGTGTATTTAAAAGATGTGAAATCTGGTAACTGCGCGTGTATTTATTACTTAGCAACTGACCCATAAAGATAAACTCTGTCATACGCGGTATATATAGGGTTAAGGTTAGAATTATGGATGCTAGTCTTTTGACTGTTGATATACAGTATAGTGTAAATTTGCCGTTTGGATCTATTTTTACACCACACTTTAATAGAATATTGTCTTGTTTTGACGAAAATTGTTCTTTTAAATTGGCAGGATTGTCACGTTGGTCTTCTTTAAAAGCCTCATAGCGCTCAAAAACACCCTTAGGACTTCCTTTATAAGTGGGCTTCAAATCGCTGTCAGAGTCGTAGCTCGTGGCGATTGCCCATACGCAGGATGTGTTGGATTGAAATGGAGTTGAAATATTTAAACACTATCATTTGGCCGCTCGACAAAGTGCAGGTTCAGATCTGAATTGCTCGAACTTGACATTGCGTTGTTGTTTTGGAAAACACTAACGTCGGCTCGCAGGTTCAGTGCACTAGTTCTGCACCGCATTTAGTGCACTAGTTTGCGGTTTGGAGCGCAGCCGCAGAGAATGGCGCAGCCCGGCAGGGGCTCTTGAGAGTCTCCGCTGGAAACCGCACGGCCTCGAAACGCTTATCGGGCTCTCAGTAAACCGAGACAGGACACTAAAGCCGGGACAGGTGCTGCCTTTCCCTTTCTCGGCTCTAGCTTCACTCTTCAGTGCGTGATCAGGCGTGAACGCAAATCTGTCCAGCCAGCTTTCAGCCCTACGCCGACCCTCTGTTTCCAAGAGCGCCTGTGTGTGTGTAAATAAGAAAGACAGAAGGAGGGGAAGGGAGGCCCCTATGACACACATAACCAATTTAGAGAAAGATCAACTACCGAGCGTTAAGATTTGACAAGCGAAAGCTTTACTGCCCTGCTAAAGCAACTACAGGGCTGTCAAACTTTGGTGAGGAGTTTAAGGAGCCTTATTTACCTCTGCACATCAATATACAAACTAAATATCTCATCGAACAAATGTAAGTCCACTGAAAGACTCAGATCATGTAGAAATGCTGAACATATTGGAATAAAGTAAACGGAACAGGTTTTGGTAATATCTGCTGATTTGTATGATACTTAACCTCAATTATTTTCATTAAACAATGAGGTTTTGAGTTAAGATTACACATTTTATAATCCTTTACTGCGTCTGCAGTTTTAACGTGGTGTGCTATCACCTTTATTAACAGGGAATTTAAAAAATACTGTTTTATTTTATCATCGTTAAGATTATTCTTTCAATCATTTCGTTTCTTTCTTTATTTTATTTGTTGCTCTTTTATCTAAATTTAAAAAATATAAACTAAATTTTATATGAATGTGTTGACTTTTATTGACCGTTATATACCATTTATATACCACAACTAATACCATGTGTAAACAATTTCATCTGACAACGTGTGATCCTCGTTGTACTTAACTCGAGCGAGTTATTAGTGTCCTGGTTTTTTATTGGCATGTTTTCTACTTTAAGGAAGAATTTTTTGACAAACATTATTATGTTTTAATCCTTTTA
>JAYDZG010000004.1:21554759-21565526 GCA_034509265.1 Microcambeva bendego | reverse complement strand
AAACGATTCCACACTGAGAGCCTTGGGAACAATTCAGGAATAATCATTCCTAAAGTGAAGACTGATACAGGGATAATCAACGCGCTGTATGATTCGGCAAGGTTAGTTAAATAAAAAGTGAAGGTGGTATTAATGATGTTCTTGGTTCTGTCCAAGGCTTTATTAATCTTCTTTTCATGAGCAGTGTAACCTAACTAACAGAAATAAATTGGAGATGAAATGCCATCATATGTTTATAAATACACTAGCATTAGCATTTTACGCCCTCCCATAAATCTAAAGCCAACGACAGCGAGGAGACAGAAATAAAGGCCCCAGTAGGACAATGATGTATTCCCTCGCTGTCTGAGAGGCCATTCGTTTACGCACACACACACATGCGCTTCGACTTCCTCAAACATTATTCCCTCCATTGATGCCCCTCATTTTAAATCCATTTTAATTTAAGGACGCTTGACATGGTGCTGGCGGAACAGTGACTAATCCTGATCGTCCATCATAATTTAGAACAGGAAGACTTGTGGGTGCTTGTGAGTGTGTGCGCGAGTGTGTGTGAACGGAGACATAAGTTCGCCGTGGTCACCACTGAAACAGCGGAGTAATTACCAGATCAGCTCCGTTAAAAACGCAGCCGGGGCCGCTGGCTGACCTATCATCCGCTAATCTGCATAGTGAAGTATGGCTTCATAACTGTAAATCGCTGACTTAATTAAAAGCGGAGACCTTTCTGTCATTTAATTACAGAGAGAAAAGGTTATTGCCTAAATGCAATTTTCCAAATGTGATTTCTTAACAGTTATTAACGGCTTTTGCTATCATTTATTGTTTCCGATTTTTCAATTTGGAAATGGGCGGTGGCAGACATAATGACTCTGCATTTGGAGTGGGGGGGGTGACAACTCAATCTCGACTGGGCTCGTACAGCAGCTATTTGTTTTCTAAGAAGTAGCTTGGATAGAGGAAAGCTTGAAAATGTCATGGGGCCGGGGGGGATTGGGGGGTTGGCAGTTGCACGCCATGATTGCCTTCATTTTTACAGTAGCCATTAAAAATGAAGCAGATTTGAAGAAGAGTTAATTAACATTTCTCAGTCTGGAGCTCTTATTAAGGTTCAGAGAGAGATGAAATGCACAAAGGGGTCAGAAAGTGGAAATGAGGTGCTAAGAATCAAAAGGCAATACAGACGCTGTTTCATTTCTGAAAGAGGGAAAAACTTTGTGGAAACTGTGAAGCAAATTACATATTATTCCTTTCTAAAACTCACTTTGAGCAGTTATTTAATAAAATCAAACAACACAGGCATTTGTCCAGAGCTTATGATTAATGTAGTACCACACCAACCACTGTACGTTACGATTAGGCACCTTATTATAATTAGTATAAGTTTTAATGCAAAAGAAATGCAACCTCTGCCAGCGTGTCATATTAAGTCAACAGAAAAATTACAAGACTGGTTTAGTTCACCACTTCACAATTACAAGCTCCAGTGTTCCATTAAAGGAAAAGCACCCAAAATCATGACCCCCCCCCCCACACACACACATAGTAAACATCTCAGATGGGATCTCCTTGTCATGTCAGTAACGTTGGAAGCATCAGGACCTTGAAGGTTTAATTTCTGCTCGTCAGAGAATAAAACTTTCTTCCTCCTTTCATTGTCCCATGTTTGGTTCTACCTTGTAAAGTCCAAATGGACTCTTCCCTGACAGATGCCGTCTGATGGTTATTGAGCTGCAGTCAGCACCAGTAATGGCCTTTTTGTTCCATAACCCTCAGGATATTTTAATAAATGCAAAATGAGTCTAACTGAGTCCAACCTCAGCAGCGATGGCACGTTCTGAGAGGCCTTGCTTATGCAGCTCAACAATCCTACCACGTTCAGTCAGTGAGGTTTTTTGCTTTTGCCATCATGAGGTTTCGAAAGTGTGAATCCTTGACAGAAAATGACATGGAGTTTTTAAAGGCTGTGGTCTGAGTGTAAATCCAGTTGGCAATAAATTGTCTCTTGGGCCCATTTCTTCTTTTTGCGTTGTGAAGCTCCACTTAGAAGCTTCTTAAAATCCAATATGGCAAAATGAGACTTATTACAAGTTTTTACTGATCTTAAGATTTTGATATGGAGCGTATTCACCTATAGATCAAGTCAGTTTCTCCAATTAACTGGCACACATGTTTTTGGACTGTGGGAGGAAACCCACACTGACATGGAGATAACATGCAAACCCCACACAGAAAGGATTTGGAGCAAACCCAGGACCTTCTTGCTGTGAGGTGACAGTGCTACCCACTGTGCTTATATCTTGTTTGTATATTTATTACATTTCTTTTTTTAAATCTCTACTTGAAAGTTTATTTCTTTATTAAAGGTAATAGATTATTTCACTCATTTTTCATCCAATCTTGGATACCTAATCACATTCTCCCATCTGGTGCTTTGGTCTGAGGCTCTCATTACCTCCTTTATACGTGTACAGTATGAGCTAAATCCTGACCATTAACCATTAATTGTTTTACACAAGAGTAGTTAGTCTGGTGAGAATGTCACACTCGACTATTATGCATGTTTTATCTGTATTACAAAATAGACGATTCTGTTGAATCAAGCCCTGGTCTAAATATTAGAGGGCAGTAAGGGTTTGGTTAAATATAATGTTAATAATAAGCAGTCTTCCCTGAGTGTATCACACCCAAATAATTTGATGCAGGAAGCACTTAGACTCCCGTTTCAAACAGAAACCATTCATGTTTCTAATCACAAGTTTTCCCTTAATTAAATCACTGATTTATACTCACTGTATCACCCACCCCCTTCTTACACTCACACATCCCTCCCTGCTAATCCTGTAAAATATTCATATTGAAAAGAACACATTCATCCTGGCCGCTAACACGGTGTCATTGCCACTATTGTCTGATGTCAAGCTCTTAATTATGGCCCTGGATAGCGATACACTATTTCCTTCAGTCGCAGTCATCTCTCCGACACTTCCTGAGCTGCCGTCCCTCCTCCAGAGGTGATTAGCGACGGTTTATGTCATATCGTTTGTCTGCCTGACAGCAGCCGCAAGTGAACTGGATTAGATAGGACGGCCAAATGAGAGGGTCTTGAATCAAATTAAAGCAGGGGAGATTATGCAGAGTTTTAATTACGCCGGGCTTCACTTACCACTATGATGTTCCCCAGTGAACAAACGCAAATTGACCATTCAAAACGCTGTTGCGGCTCATTCATAACGCTGTGATGTCACAAGGGATAAACCTTCATGAAATCATCCACAATGCTAAATCATCTAACACTGTTGAAGCACAAAATACTTGAAAGAAACCTTAAGCAGTCAGTCCCCATTTATTCCTTAATCTTTAATGACCATTCTTCTCTATCAGGGTTGTTGAGGGTCCGGCACCACACAGAAATCCTAAGCACATGGCAGGAATGCCAGTCTAGTCAAGGGCACAAGATTTATTTATTCACTACCTTAGAACAGAACACTAACTTATACCTGAGGGGAGTTTCACTGTTGACTGACAGGTCGAAGAGTCTGGGTTCAGTCTCATGTCTGGGCAGCCCGTGTCTGTGTGGAGTTTTGCTTGTTCTCCCTGTGTGGGTTTTCTCTGGGAGCTGTCCAGGGTGTTTCCCACCGACTGAGCAAATTATTCTGACCCAATGTCATTTTCAAAAGAATAAAATATCAAATCAATTCATAGTCAGAAGAAGGTCCTGGGTTCGATCCCCGGGTGGGGTGATCTGGGTCCTTTCTGATTTTGCATGTTCTCCCCGTGTCCCTGTGCGTTTCCTCCCACAGTCCAAAGGCATGCCACCAGGTAGATTGGAGACACTGAATTGTCCTGTAGGTACCTGTGATGGACTGACGTTCCAAGTCTTTTAGTTGTGTTGCACTGGTCGCTGGTTCAAGCCCCACCACTGCCGAGCTGACACTCGTTCTCTTGAGCAAAGCTTTTAAGCTCAGATTTTATTTGGTCCCAAATTCTGCTGCTAGACACTGATTCTGATTCACTGCTATTTCAAAATGTCTTGATGCTCTTATACAATGACACCCCACTGGTCCCACTGAAGCTAAAAAATAGGAAGTTGTAGTTTTGACCTTGACATGCAGCAACGAGCCGTGAAGAACCGCTATTACACCCAGGGACCTGCCACACACACACACACACACACACACCACACCACACCACACAGAGAGAGAGAGAGAGAGAGAGAGGGAGGTTTAGCTTTTTGTACTGTAGTCCTCTGTGCTTCTGCAGGTAAAAGTTTTAAAAAAGTAAAGACTTTCTTTAGCTGTAGTGCTACCTGCTTAGTCACTGTGCTGCTCCTAACATTTACTATAATAATATATGTTCTTGCTTATTTTGCTCTTTTTACCCTTTACACTGGTGGCCAAAAATGTGGAAACACCTAACATTTTTAAAATATTTGATACCAAAGCTCAAGATACCAAAGGTTCTATGATCCATCCATGATGAAAAAGCCCAGTGTAAATCAATATTAAATTTATTAGTAAAAACATTCATTTTTGCAGAATTTTATAATATATATATTTTTTTGGACTGTGGGAGGAAACAGAAGCACTCGGAGTCAACCCAATCAGACACTGAAAGGACATGCCAACTCCACACAGAAAGGACCCAGAGCGCCCCACCTGGGGATCGAACTCGCCTTGATGTGAGGTGACAGTGCTACCCGCTTAGCCATCATCCAAAATCTAATGGTAAAATGGTGCAATGGGCAAATTAGAGGTTTGTTCTATAAATCAACATGTAGTTTTCTCTGTGTAATATGTTTTCAAATTATCCTGAGATAAAAAATTCAGTGACAGATAATCAGAAAGGGGGCAATTACTTTATCTTTTCCCCATATGTTTAAAAGAGCTGGAATTTATCAGTCCAGCCAAAGTATTTACAGTTCAATAGAAAGAAAACCAAACCTCTTAAAGCTTAATTTGGGGATTTAAGTAGACACTAAGTACTCAAAAAAACATCAAGCTACTTTCAAGTTTTATCTTTCATCTTGTTTTGAATCCTCTGTGATTACCAGCACGGTCCCTCAGGGGTGAAGCTGAAGCCGATAGATGGAAGGATGCCGTGTCAGTGTGGCCTCCTTTCTCAAGGCTCCTGCCCAGCGCTCATGTTTCCCAGTCCTGACTTATTTCCTTCTCTCAGCCTAATTAGGATTATCTTTAATTCACAGGATTACAATTAATAGCTTACTGCAGGTCAGTGATTAAGAATTACCTGGTAATGACCCTGGGTGGAAGCGATGGAGGAGGAGAAATGATGACAGCTCGTGGAGCTGCACTCACGTCAGGTCGCTATTTAAGATGGCCGATTTGGAACTCTCCCCATGTGCCTGGCATCACAATGGAGGAGTACAATTTCCCTCTCTGTAATTAAGGTCCATTGAGTGAAATTACCTTCGGATAATTGCTGGGTAGTTGTCAGCGTTTGTTGCAGCCTAGCGAGACCAGCTCTTGGGCTCCTGTGGCTGGCACTGCCACTCAGCAGAGGGAAGACAGAGCACGAACAGAGACACGAAGAGAGAGAAGAAACAAACGGAGATGTATGGAGGAGGCTGTATGAGGAATTAATCACGTAGGATGTGAGATTTAAGACCTAATGCTCCTGTTTGTGAACCGACAACTTCAATAAAAGACTTTGTTTAAGCCATCCAGTTATGCTAAATTGATCCCAGTCACTGGTATTAGTTATTTGTGAGTAGATCAGCCAAGATGGGTGAGGTGTCTTTGGTGTCTGTTTTTACTATTGTACAGAAGTTATGAGGTTAAATACATTTTTTACATCTTCATTTTGTTAACACTAGTAATTTGGGGCCTCTAATATCATTCTTGCTTTTTCTAAAAACAAACTACTGGTGAACTCATTTCTGGTTGTATTTAATTTAATACAATCCTTACCTTTCACCCCACTAGTTTTAGCAGTTAGTGGGCATCTCTTAAACCCCCTCAGGCATGACAGTGCAGGACCCACTCAACCTGCTGCCAAGACATTTTAAGAGGATGCTCACTCAGACATGACGAGAACATGTGCAACTTCTCACAGACATTTACTGATCAAACCCCAGAAGCTCAGGGGTCCTGTGGTTGTGTTGCACTCATCACTGGTTCAAGCTGCACCACTGACAGGCCTTGACAATGGCAATTATTTTATAAACTAACATCTCTCAAACTGAGATAAGAGGAACTTACCTTGAACCCTATAAGAAGGCTGTGACAGAAGCTCAAACATGTAGTTCATGTCCAAAACCCTATTAATATAGCTGAATAAAATAATTTCTGTTAGGAAGCCCGAAATTTAATTCCTCTACACCAGGGATTTTTGGCTCAAGGGTTTTCAAATCTGACCGATGGGCTGTGCCAGTAGTAGATAAACTCTTATAAATGATCACTTTAAGGATGAATATCTGTGTGTGTAGGCGATAGACTTTAGCAAAGGTTGGTGATGTTTGGAGTGTGACATCAAGTGAAATCAACTAAAACTCTATTACAGCAATAACGTGACATGGCCTTTAGGATAATTTTGTTAATACTCAACAGGCGTGATTAAACAGCCTATGTGGCTCACCATAGATTGCACGAGCAGTTATGTTAGAGAAGGCACTTACTTTGTCAAATGTTATGTAGGTCCTGTACAACATATCCTTTACAGTGACTGAAAAGTTTGTTTAAAATAGTTTTTTTTCTTATGCTCGAGGACCTGAAACCATTCAGTGAAAGTAATATGCAAAAGTAGAGGAACTCATAAGGGGGTTCATGACACTACATATGTTCATGCAAACCAACTTATCTATTTAAAGAATGTAGAAAACCCCAGAGACAGAACAACTCTGTGAACATCATGATGTGCAATTTGCTACCATAGAAACTGTTAAATAAATATTAGCCAGTGAAGAAGCTCCATGTTTTAAAAACGTTGCTTTGAATTTTATGATGATTACTTTTCACATTGGTGGGTTGCAGAGACACTTAAAAGTGCACAGTCATGTAAATGTAATTATTGTTTAAAATGTGTATGTTTATGGTAGTTTTTGTCACCTTAGAAGACCAGAAAAAAGAAGAAGAAATAAGAATGATCAATTAGAAGTATTTACACTGCAAATAACTTATGGATACATACAGTTTATCCTGCATAAATTATATATTCGAATTGCTATAACATCTTAAGAGCTTTTTTTGGTTTATCTGACCCCCAGTGCTTAGACGTGAACAAAAATCTTAAAGCCTTTTCATGAAAGTGGCTCTAATGACTCTTGTGTTAATCCCCAAAGCCTCTTCCTCAGGCCCTTCTAGTCCATCCACTAATTTCAGTAATGAAGGTAAACATTTAGTATTTGCTCAGACAGACGCTGGGTGCATGTGTAAAATAAAAGCGTGAATGCATATGTGCATTGTCATGTCATTGTGAATATATATACATGCAGAGAGACAGAAACATGCGTAGGTCGTGTATGGTTCGCTGTGCACTTATCTCCCGTACAGCACCTCTCAGATTAAGATGAGTATCTAATTATTCAAGCTCTAATTTAATGGCTGGGGACAGGACCACTTCAGAGGTTCGAGTGAATTACACGCTTCCTGTAAAAATCACAGCGTTGGTCTGAGAAACAAGATAATGCCATAAATTCTGTTTTAATTTGAATATTGATATTTGGACGTGACAGCTTCTGTATGGAGGCGTTTTTGGTGTAATCAGGATATGGAGATCATTCTGTTGATGACGCCTGAGAGGTAGAGATAGAAAATTGTGGTGGTAATACGGTATGAACCTTGGTCAAGGTCAATTAAGTAAATGAGAAAAAGAAAAATCAGAAAAGGCCTTACAGAGCACATTTGCAGGGCAGCAGGAGCGAACGATATTACACGCACAGAGTTTGTAATTACAATACAGTTCAGCATGTGGTCACATTAAAAAAGCATCGGTGGAGGATTTGAATATGCAAATGTCAGGAGAAAGTGCTGTCCATGCACGAACCGTCATCACCATCCTGAAATGTCATGCAAATTTGTGGAGAAATTCTTCTATTCATACTGAACCGGGGTTTCACGAACGACTTTCTTAATTGGTTATCCGCATCATCAATGGAGCTGAAAAGTGACCACCCACGTTTGTATCTGCTTTACATCTGAGAACTTCAATCCCATTCATTACCGCAAAGGCATGACTGAAAATAAAATGCCAGGTCTGTGTGCCCATGTACATTCTGAAGAGCATGATGAGGATGAGACTGAACGATTCTAACTGGAAATGGTCCATCATAAATCATAGATTAGCAATTTAGTTTTCCAAGCCTAACAAAGAAAATATTTATTATGGTTTTGAGACTTAAATGCCATTTAACTTCCCAAAATGTGTGGAAATTGAGGAACAAAGACAAGGTAAGCCACAATGCAAGGGGTGCTAGTTCAGCCTTGCCAAAATAAGATAGAAACAGTAGGTTAATGCAGAATCCAAAGAAAAGGTCTAAAGGACTTGAATGTCACTAAGACGGGTATATAAAGGCTTATGTGATACAGTATATGGTAGTAGCTTTTACCCCAGGTTAACATTCTCATAGCTTAATGTCTTTGTTCATTCATTTCATTTTCTTTAATCCCTTATCCTAATTAGGGTCGGGGAGGGGTGCTGGAGCCTATTCCAGCTCTTCAACGGGCGCAAAGCACATGGTAACACCCTGGATGGCGCGCCAGTCCATCGCAGTAATGTCTTTGTTATTACTATGATTTTGACTTTGTAATTTAAGACTTTCACGACTTTTATCTCTACTTAGAGTTTAAAGTGAGATGAGCAGTGTAGATTTTATTTGTCTGTGCATATATTTGCCTGTCAGAGGATTGTTCTGTGTTACAGATCGAGTGTGACTGATTTAGATCAGAGCTGAGCGATGGAGGAGGATGTTTCCATGGTGATGACATCCTGTCCGTCATATCTGGAGGACATGTTGCTTCATTTTCTGATCCTGGTCTGGTCCTCCACCAGCTCACCTCTACCTGTGTCAGTATCCCTATGGATCTCTCTCCATGTTTGAGCTGGCAGATCTGTAAAATGTCATGTTTGATAACTCAAAACTATAGTGCACACAAATAAATGTACAATATACAGTGTGAACATGTACATTACAAGTTTAATAGAAATGTTCTCGTGTTTGGACCCTTCGGGTTTCGAACTGATACAACCAAAAATACAATTTTACATAAATGATTGGAAACTGTTACTCCTCTTGAATGTCTGAATGTTCTTTTGGTCACTAACCAGAAAAAAATATGTGAAGAGCAAAATTTGTATTCACAGTTTAATAATCTGTACTCTCACTTTATAAACTTTACCCTTGGATTATTAAACTGTATAGTCAGAAAAACAGTTTTATTTAATGCACTATTTGATTTAAAATCCATTTGAAGATTTCAGTGCTTCCGTGGCCATATACATGAGGACTACTATTTGATGATACATGTAATATTTATTATTTATGTATTTATCATCATTAGTCAGCTATAACATCTAAACCTTAGACTAATCTATGGATAAAGTTTTGCTAAACTGTGGGTACACTTTATAAACTGTGGGTACACTTTATAAACAGAGAATACAGATTACTAAACTGCTCTTCATTTTTTTTTTTAAGAATTTAGAATTGAGAAAACTTTTTCACCTCTGTGCTTTACACACAGTAAAATCCGTGCAGTAAAACACACACATACACACCCTAGTGAACACTAGGGGGCAATGAGCACACGTGCCCGGAGCAGTAGGCAGCCCTAACCACAGTCCCCAGGGAGCAGTTAGGGGTTGGGTGCATCGATCAAGGGCACTTCATTAATGACCTATTGGCTCTGGGAATCAAACCGGCAACCTTTCGATCTCAGACCTTGTTCTCTAACCACCAGGCCACGGCTTTGTACATTTATAATTGTTACTGAAAACAGAAAAAACTTCACACATACTTGATTTATTTTTGGATTGAAAGGAATGCTAGGTATCTCTTTTAAATTGAATGCACACGCGGAGCTCCTTCATAAGGCTAATTTTATTATATTATTCATATTACACACTTGGGCCGGCTGCTCTACGTCATAAATTAGTCCTGAAATACATTCAACGTATCCGATGTGTTCGGGATTAATATTGCTAATAGAAATGTAGTGCTTATAACATAAGATTAAAACATAAATTTGATATAGTAGGAGAAATATTACATTAATAATCTGTCTGATTTACAGTGGCACAGAGTATCTGTAATGAACAATATACTCTTATGAGATAGTTTGATAGTTTCATTTCCTAGAATAAAAAAAGAAACAATCTGTCAAGTCAATTGTCTCGAATATATGAATCTTTTTTAATGTGCATTTAGATTTGCATTCTTGACCATCCTGACCTCGTTCTCAATGTAGATTATCATCATGTGGTCACTAGATAATTTCATTTCACACACACTCTCCTTCCCTCCGAACTGAACGTGTGTCTTTCTTACATCAGATCCTGACACATAAAAAGATGTTGGTTTAAATTTGTTTTGATGATTCAATCTACAATACACAAAATGATCTTTTAGAGAAGTTTTAATGCATGTGGGTGTTTTAGGATAATTGCTTATTTTGGCTTAATGAACACTGCACTGTTTTATTCTTTATATGATACAGTTTGATGATGATTATCAGATTAGTCACAGCCGACTCTCGGTCACTTGATGGATCATCGATCCATGAAGTATTTCGGCAATGATAGTGGAGTAGT
>JAYDZG010000004.1:21525516-21542656 GCA_034509265.1 Microcambeva bendego | reverse complement strand
GGTGTATGTACCACGGTTCATCCCTAGCTTATCCCATTGTCCAGTCATTCCACCCTGCAAGCACTGCAAGTAATGCCCAGTAGATGGTGCCCAGTGATGACGAGTTTCGACCTGAAGAGTTAAAAATCTCGGTGCTGGTGTGTTAGAGGAAAATTCAGTTTGACTTGACTTTTTTCTGACTGTCTGCAAATGTTTTTGTGTCTTTTACTTGTTACTTTAGCTCAGTTATTTTGGTCACCCTACTAATTTGCTAATGTCCCTTTTTTGGATGTGGCTTTTTTTGTTTCTGGTTTACAACCACACTATTGTTTTACTTTGGTTATAACATCTAGAACCAGGGTTATTTTGCTGAATATTTAAATAACAATACAACCATATTTAAACAGTTCATCGATAGTGTCACGGACAATAAAGGGTTCAATATTATTTATCATAAGGTTCTAAACTGAGTCCAGATCTATTAAAAATATAATTCTGTGTAAAATAATTTTAGCCTGAACAACACGAAACCAAGTTATCGATGTAAAAAACATCTGTTACTCCTATTAATCCAATTTATGATATCTTATTCAGGCCACTCTTACTTTAGCTTCAAACAAACACAATATGTTAAACAAGGGAAAATTATGCCCAATGTGCACTGCTCATGAACAGCCTATCCTCCACAGGACTAAATGATGATGTTAAATGAAGTCTGTGGAAATGTGCTGAATAAAGGCCAGTCATGCAGGCAATCTGCCCTTTTGTGCAAAGTGAGAAACAGTTGAACAGAAATGATTATTCCGAGACTTTCTTCTGGACGTGTTCGTCCGAGTCCCCACATTTTTTCTTTAAGCTTTATAATGAGATGAAATGGAATGGGACACGGATCTTTCTCCACTGAGCTTGTTTGTTGGGGTCAATGCCTTTAATAAATTTAGTCACCTAATGTTTTCTCACAGGCCCAATTTGGTCTCCAAGCTCCCTCTAGGCTGGCGCGTGAAATGAGGCTACAGTTACAGGAACCAGAGCCATTCTAACGAGAGCGCTAAAAGTGCCTCGACTTTGGAAAGCGAGTCTTCATGTTCCTTTCCCATTTTGTGTGCTGTCCATCAAGGCACGGTCCCTATCTCATTTGCGTTCATGATTTGGCGTCAACATGACAAGCACTTATCCTGCTCATCATAATCCCTGGAGTACGGATCACAGTAATAAGCCAAAGACGCAAAGCTGTAAAATTTGATCTGATTCTACACAAAGTGGCACTCCAGGGCAATAATTCAACTAAATGCTCATTTCTGAGACCTGAAAAGTCTTCCCATAAAGAATAGGAGAGCCTGAACATCAGAGTTACATCAAATCCAATTTTAATGACTTTCTCGTCACGTCACATTAACACAGGTGTGAAACCTAAGTGATAATCTTAGGTACATATAGTCTTTACAGTAATACACAATGAATTCAAAACTATACAAATTTACCTACATATTTCATTCTTACTTCAGTGTAACTCTTTCAGTTTAATATCAGCAGTTTACTCTCTAAAATGCATGATTAAAATAATAGTTTTTACAAGTGTGTTTGAGTTCATGAGCACATCATATTACTTGTTTACTTTTAGTCTGCATGCATATTTACTAGTCAAATAACTGCTCTCTGCCAGCAAACTTACCCAAAACTAACTAGTTACGGTTATGTTTTGAGTGACCTCTGTTTTTTTAGAGTAGAAATCTCAATCCTTAGATAAGTTATGTGCGGTGTTAAATGTTCTGTATGGTATACACGGACGGCACGGTGGCTTAGTGTGTAGAACTGTCGCCTCACAGCAAGATGGTCCTGGGTTCGATCCCCAGGTGGGATGGTCCGGGTCCTTTTTGTGTGGAGTTTGCATGATCTCCCCGTGTCTGCATGGGTTTACTCTGGGTGCTCCGGTTTCCTCCCACAGTCCAAAAACATGCAGCAGGTTAATTGGAGAGACGAAATTGTCCATAAACTTGTGAATAGATGAACCTCGAGTGATGAAGAACCATGTGTCTGTCATGAACAGTTACCATGGAGAAAATTGCATTTTTTGATTGGATCTTAAGAAATGTTCTAAGTAGAGCTTCACGATGCTAAAAGTAGCAGACTTTTGGACATAGAAATCCTGTTCATGTGAGTCCTCCAGCTCCTGCTGTGGTTTGGAAGTTGCCTGCTCCTGTGCAGCGGTGCAACAACATTAAGTTCAGCTCTTTATACAAACTCCTGGGCTGTTCACATTATTAGAGGGCAATTATTCACAGCTCATCGACCATGGCAATATCTTCTGTCACTGGACTCCTGGCACTACAATATGCAGGACTGACATCTATGGGTTCAAAGTCTCTCTGTGTTTTAGCTCCTGTTTTTTTTTTATTTTAGGTCTCTTCACAAATACCCCATACCAATGCCTTTCTTCTTTTCACTTTATTATTATTATTATTATTATTATTATTATTATTATTATTATTATGTCACCCTCACTGCTTACTCTGTTTCAAGGGGTGTTGCAGAACTGACTTTCACTTCAAGCATATATGATGCACAAACCTTTTGGTCCATTTTGAACAGTAGTCCCAGAAACAACATTAACATTTGACCTTTGCAGCGGCAAAAAGCCAGTATTAAGATGAAATGACTTAGAGAGCTTAGAAAAGCTCTTCTGACAGTCAAAAATCTTCTTCATGATCTATTTTAGATACATTATTTAATGCACGTCATCCATGCTTATTCCAAGGCCTACTAATAAATGGTGTGTCTATATACATTTGCTAATGCAAAGGAGGGTTTAAATATTTTTTTTCCACAAGAGTGAAATATGTAGACTGAATCATAGTGCGTTATACAAGAAGTTTTCGTTCTAAGAGGTGCAGCTATTCATTCAGAGAACAAGAAACTCTCGATTAACATGTGTCCTGTTAAAAATACAGCTAAGCACGCCTCCATATTAACCTTTCCTCATTTAAGAGAAATAATCCATCCCAGTTCCGTCAACGACATGATGATGAGTACGAAGACAGGAAAAAACCTATTAGATCCATCAGCAGGTTGAAATTAGGCCTGGGGAAATTATATCTGACATGAAGCATAATTACCTTTTAGTGGAACTGAACATAGATCACAGGTTTCCTGTCGACAACTTACCGTTCATCTTCCTTACTGTCACCCGAGGGTTTTTCAGCGGCAAAACAAAGGATTGACATTGGGTGTCATTTTAATGAGCGAGTGTGTAATGAGTGCCGTTACTGCTGGGCCTAGGAACAGGTCGCTAATGTAAAGCAGCAGAAGTGCCAGCATGTGATTCAGGGTACATTAAAGAAAAGTCTTTTTACTGTTATTGACGCCACTAGTCATTAATTTTGCTGATGGTACCGCTTACTATTATTGGAACTTTTTATCAAAATTGCTTGTACGTGCTTCATTGGTTCTTGTACATTTAGGCCATTCATTTCTCCTTACAAATGAAAATGAATCATTATATTCAACTTTGACAAAATGTGAACAATCCGACGAGTAGAATTGTTAGTAGCTACTTGGCTGAAGTATGTGGACACCAATTCCAATTATTATGTTCTGTTTTTATTACCCATGGCCCAGACATCTATTATGCTTCCTACCACCCAGCTGAGCATCAACAACAACATGAATAACTATCTCTAAGGATGGAAGGTCAAAGCCTTGTTATGGACTGGCATCCTCACTTTCTGTTTTCTGTTGAAGCTGGTCCCACCTAGTCCCTTACTTGGATAAAGTGGATGGTGAAAGGAATTCTAATTGGTCTAATCTTTTTAACCCTTTTAAAAAAAGAGAGTTCTGTGCGTTACAGATCTGCTGGTACGACTGCTGAATACAGGAGCAGCCTAATAAATCAGAGATCATGACATAGTATTCCTGTAGAAATGTTAAAGTGATTGCTTGAGTTTTGGAAACGTGATTTACAGTTGTCAGTAACGACTAGCCTGACTGCGCCCAATTAGCTAAACCGGCTTACTACTTAAATTCAGTGAACTGGGTAACTGTGTGGCCAAAAACAGATCATTATATACAGCTGTTGCATAATTATGTTACTTAAATCGAGACAAAACATCCAAATTGTAGAGTTAGGGTTAAAAAAAACAGGAAGGCTTACAGTTCTGAAGATTCCAATCCTTGGCTCTCAAATGCTGAAGGTGAGAGGTGGTACATAAGCCTAGCCATGATAGGGGACACTAATCAGTATGCTCTTAGTGTGGGTCTTAAACCCAGATAAATAATATGGTTGTGTCAGGAACGGCATCTATAAAAAATATGTGGATGAATGGTCTGCGGTGATACTTTGTGTGACACCATGTGTCTGATGGTCTAAAAGAATTATTTGACAGATGTCTGTGAAAAATATTAATTGATTTATTTTGGTGTTTCCCGTAATTGATTTGGCATAGTTCTTGTGTTTTCATTGGACAATTCAGTGTCTTTAATTAACCTGGCTGTGGGAGGAAACCGGAGCTCCCGGAGGAAATCCACACGGACATGATGAGAACATGCACACAGACAGGACCCGGATTTCACCCAGGAAGTCCAGATCTCCTGTCCGTTTTCCAACCCGTTCTCTAGAAAGGTGAAGTCAATACAATAGAACATTACTAATTATTTATTGGACCAAAATCACTTTCATCCACTCAAACACACACATGATCACATCCCCGCCTGGCCTGTTCGAGCTTGAACTTCTTCTGTTTCTCTAAGCCTGCCGTTAGTCTGTCATGTTTCTCCTCATCTGCATCTTTCAGCTCGGAGAGGGAACAGGGCCTTGAGGCAGAGCGAAGCTGTGGGTCTGTCCCCCGAGACCACCAAGCCCATCTGTCTGTCTGTGTGTGTGTGTGTGTGTGTGTGTGTGTGTGTGTGTGTGTGTGTGTGAGATGAAGTTAAACCAAGACCCAGAGATATCTCCTCCTCAGAGATCCCCACATCTGAACAGACAGCAGATGGAGCAACCCCCAACCCTCCACTGCCATGTTTGTTTAATACTTTTAATTAATATTCCAAACTAGCTCAACAGAGACCCATTACACACCCCCCCCTTACTTTATCCTTCCTTTCCTCCTATCACTTTTCTCTTTCTATATTTCATCTTCCATCCTCAGTCATCCATTTCTTTGGTTTGATATTGTCCTGGTTTCATTTCATCATTTTCTCATTCCACTCATCCCACCCACACCCCGGAACAGCTAGACATCTTCATCCAAGCTTTCCAACAGACCCATCAGCTCTGATTGCTCAAACACACACGAGATGCTAAGCATGCCCAGGGGTCGTCTGGAAATGAAAAGGCCCGCGTATTTCTCACGCTGTCGGATGTGTTAATTACACACTGCCCTCAGGACCGAGGAGACCTGAGCAGCTGCTTGGACCTCGGCCACAGCTAGATATCACAGGCACAGACAGGACGCCATGGTTCGAGTCCTCAGGAAGATCAGACTGGATGTCAGATCTAACTGGACAAGGCATTAGGAGCCTTAGGTGGATCAAAAGCCTTGACAATTAACACATGGCTATTTTTAAATACTCTGTTCATACATACAGCTCTGGGTATTCTGCATTTTTATTCAAATAAGACAATATTAAATCTATTTATTGTTCATGTTGTTTTTGTTATTATTATTATTATTATTATTATATTTTAACATAGTGACTTAGAAACCTAAAGCCCTTGATTCCAACCATCATTTTTCAGTAAAGGTATGTTAGATGTTTAATCCAGATTTGTTGGCTTTTGTTGACTTTAATTTAAATACTGATTCAACTAATTATTTTTGCTAATATGTCTTTTCCTATAAAATATTTTTGCCTTTTTTCCCTCAAATTTGTTGTGTACAACCCCCACCAACAATATCTCCTCCTCCGGCTGAGAAGAGCTTGCACTATGAAACACCCCTTACGGCACTCATGCAGTCATCAGCCACATATATTCACCTGCCAATAGTGAAGTCTAACAGTGAGCCGTACCACACAGGGAGCGACACCTTCAGATTATCCATCACTACAGCTGGTGCCTCAACCTAACCACAGAGGGAATAAACAGTGGCAATAAATTTGACCAGTTCCCTCCTTCAAGTACAGCCAAATCGTGCCTGTGTGAATGCCCGGCCAGGTCGATAACAAATGCCTGGTCAAAATCATGACCTGGGATTCCCCCTTGAATTCTCAAGATCAGCAAAAGTGGGACTGGAGGGCTGAAGGGTTTGTTCTTCAGCCTCCTCTGCACCTGATTTGCTCAATGTAACTTAATGTAAATTCATTTATGGCTGTGTGGGTCAAATTAAATGTAATAGCCAAATCCCTTCTCTACATGATAAATGTGAAAATAAGTATTAAACAAAATAAATCACATCACAAGATCATATAATACATAAACAACAATGTCAAATACGGCCACTGCATTTGAGGTTTTTTTCCATCCAGTGTTTTCTCTTCTGTCAGTCCTGAACAGACACCTAGTCTAAGATAAGAGGCAGTTAGCATTCTTTGGTGTCGTGATGTTGCGGAATGTGTCATTATTAACATGCTACCACATATTTTCGTTAAATCTTGCCAGCACGCTCAAGGTTTCAACGTGAAAAAAATATGGTGCAAAATAAATATTATACGTTCTTTTATTCTAAATAATAAAATGAGGGTAAAAAGGAAATAAGGAATCAATGAATGAATCCTAGTTAATGGATGATGTCAAAATGTCCATGGTGCATTAACATGACTCAAAGACTTAAACATTGACAGCATGATAGTCAGACATCCTGAAGACGGCACCAATCCATGACGTGCATTCACCAATCCAGTTACTCACTGGCCCATAAAAGCCATTTAGGGACACCAGTTCTACTATTGGAATGTTTTAAAAAGAAGACAAAGCCATATTGTCTCATCTAAGTCTCAAACTTTGGCCCCCACACTATGAACTGCATCCCCCAAATTTCAGTGTTTAGGTATTGACTCAGTCTTTTCTTTACTTTTGGTAAACACTGCATTTTTAACCTTATTTGTCCTCAACATATAAAAAACTCAGTCCTCATTGTATCCTGTGTTTAAGCATCTGTTTTTGAGGAGCAGTTGTGTGTTCGCTGTGTTTCGGGCCTCGGGGCAGAGCTAACTGAAGATTGCTAGTACAGCAGCTTTCACACAGCAGCACACGGTCTGTTTGTCACCAGGACCCTTATTAAACATGAGCATTTCCATAGTGAGACTGAGATGCAAGCAAATCAAACATGTCATTAGCATATGCCTTCATTTAACTTGCTAACTCGCTGGGCTTGGGGTTTCGCCTTGACAGAAATGTTTTTGTTATGTGCTCAGACAAAGGTCATCTGACATGTACCCTCCTCCGGGTTCAATATATTTAAAAAAAAACATTACAAATGATGTAAATATACAGCGTGAACGTTGATGAAAACTGAAATTATTAATACAGACGATTTACATGAAATATTCAAATGTGCATTGTATTCTATAGACAGTCACCAGACGATGCTGACACTCTACAAAAGACGGCGGCACATATTCACATTCCAAAGAACATACCTTTTAGGGGTTATGTTGTTTAGGTCTTATGATCTTACACCTGTTCTTTCAGTGGGTACAATTGTGTGTTGAAAAGCTAGCTGGCAGGCAAAAATCTAAATAAAAGCACTGACGGGGTCGTCTGGGTCCTTTCTGCAGCATTTAGTTGTATTAGAACACTGATTGATAGATTTTATTTATTTGGGGACTATAAAACCACAAATTATCACATAAACATAAAAATTGTATAATAGGCATTTCAACAAGGCAAAGGCATTTACTAAAGGGATCTTATTGTATAAACTGCTGTGAACTCACCCAAATCACAAGCCAAATAAGATAGGTTTAGAGCTTTAGTGTTTTATTCAACTTTATTTTAATTTAATTTTTACCTTTACTTTTTCTTTGCCAGGGCAGCGCTGGGCCGGGTTACCCTGACATGAATGGGTGAATGCAATCCATTCAACTAGCTCGATCAACATGTAGCCAATCTCGCCAATCACAATGTCAGGATCTTAAACATGAAGAGTAAAATCACCAGGATGCTAGATCGAAGTATACACGCTTTAATAAACAGTAGTTAACATTAGTTAACTTGGTCAAGTTATTCTTTTTCAGAATTTACAATCGTTGTGTCTGAAAACGGTCCACAAGAGCTCAAAAAGAGAACTAAGAACTCTTCTGAGCTCAGCTAAGATATACCACAATGGGTTGGGTCAGTAAATTTCCACGGACCTGCCGATTCTGTTTTAAAAAAAACTAGTTTACACCGGTTCTGAGTGTGCCACACCCTGACCTTGACTCCTGCAAGTTGCTCGCAAGACAATGAGATCATTCACCAATAGTATCTGGACACCAGGCTAAGGGAAAATCTGAAAATCCTAACACCAACCACACCACTGGGGTTTCGCACCCTGGCTCCTGCGAAACACACCAAGGTGAAACATATTATAAAATGTTTCATACTTCTAATATGAAACTAATGTTTCATATTAAAGGCCTAGACTCGAGTCTCTCCACCAGTGAGTGAGTGTTCCTATATGAAATACAGCCTGTAGCTAACAGCATGTAATTGCATGTAAGATTGAGAATCAGAGGTTGGATACACAATTTTAGCAGCTGGATACACAGTCCTGACACCGAAAATATTTATTTATCTGATGACTTGTCATTTAAATACTAAATCTACTTATTGGAGCGAATGCTGGAAGATTCAGAACGTCAAACATGCATATTTCATCCTCAGTGATTACCGAGTGTAGTGAACAACACGCAGGTCGAGACCATCCAGTGTTCACCTACAGGCTTACACTGCCCCCGTGTGGTTGAATACGGCTTCTGCGTGGAGAAAATGTATCCAGTGAGAGGATTTAAGACTCGGACCCGTTCAACATGGCCTGTTAGGGATCATTTAAGCACATTTTGAACACTTGCATTGCGAGACTGCAAGTTCGTCAAAAGCTCCTGTTCTTATTTCACCAGGTGACTTTATCTTGATTCGTTTATATTACAGACAAAATGAACAAGGATCTATGAATACATAATTATTGATCACAGATAGATACACTTCTTTATTTTTTTTGATCTGTCAAATTTTTGGAATTGGACTTGTTCAAAAACAACACTACTACTTTCTTTCTTTTTAGAGCTCTCTTACTGAACCCCTGATCAAGGGTTAGGATCCCTACACACTGTCATGATTGGCTGACTGTCCCCCTCCAGCCATGAATGGATTTAGCCACTTTAACATCCAGTTCAATGGAAACGTCTGCAGGTGTAACCCAGCTCAAAATGTAAAAAAACATATTAAAGAAACAGTCAGATATGCACATATACAGGACGGATTTGGTGGGACTTGAGCACACATTCACAACTTAAATACACACAGCTACTGTGTTGCACTGCAGTGACTGTATAACGTTTTTGCATTTGGCACCTTAATCCGTTTATATCCAACCTTCTGTATCTTTTACTCAGTATATCATGTACTGACCAACACTCGTCTCCAGTCTCGTCTCTTAATTACTTGTTTAAATTAGCAATGTTTAGATTAGAAATGTATCTTTTGTATTTATTAAAGGCCTTTTTGTATTATTGTACTGTTGTGTATCTGCACTGTGTCTTGTCTTGTATTGAACTTTTCTTCTGTGATGGGCACCCGGAGTAAGGTTGCTTCAATATGTACCTGTATGTAACTGAAATGATAATAAAGACTCTCTGACTGAATTTGTGACCTGACATCAAACATGTATGGCTCAATATGGGGTTGGTGTGCGTCTGTGTGTTACTACAAAATAAAACCAAGTCCTAATTTTTACACTGTATTAGAAAATATAAGGATACTAATACTAGTTAACATGACATCAGCTTCAAGAGTTATGGAAAGGACTAGTGGCTTCAGTCCAAAAAGGTCATGTTCAGCAAAAACTGCAACAATTGCAACTGCATTTGACAAAAATACATTAAATGTTGGAGTGATAGTAATTACTTTTAGTGTCTTTAGTGCTGACCTTTCACCGAGTGCTCACAGACAAGTGTGTTGAGTAGAGGGTCAAGAAAATACACAAGCCACAAACTGCCAGTAGGTTTACCATTCAAGACGAATGATGCGAAAGGATGTCACATCATTCTCAGAAGTGGACATTAGAGCAATAGAACAAAGTCAACTTTACTCCAAACTGATGTGGACATCTGCACACATGCATAAATTACCCATGGAAAGGGTGCGGTTTCAGTCGATCAAGGTCATAACTTATTACTGGTAATGTAAACCCATGACTGATACCACAAACAGCTGCAGAGATTATTGATAATGACAGACTATGGCATCTTCTTATCAAGTTAACAAAATTATGACCTTTACGAGATTTGTTTTGTTGTTAGTGGAACGGTGCAACCTGGTGTTTCAGATGAAAAAAATCCCAGATTCCTCAGTGACAGAATAATTTAGTATCAGGATTAGTCCATGTATCTTCATGTGTTTAGATAAACAGAGGCATGTAGCTGAGCTGGCACTCTGGCATTAATATTCTGGCTTATTTGTGTAGCACCAGGTGTCTCAACATAACTGTGATCTATCCCTACTGTGCCAAGGTCCTGCAGTTTACATCATCAATCTGCGCCAAGAGAGGGACACAAACGAGGTCACATTCCAAAGAGACAGCTAAAGAAGGAGCCTCCTGGATTTGTGATGACGCTCTGGATCATCCATTCTTCAAGTGGACACTGGAGGGAGCTATCTTCCTCCTAATGTAAAGTCAGGTTTTACCAGTTTTTATCCTTGGTTTAAAAATGGAGTTTGTATGATCTTAAGAACATTAGATCGAGGAATTGGTATTTATTTCCACCTTAGACATAAATAGATGAATGTGTCTTTGGACATTGATCCACCTCCATCATTGGAACATATTCCCTCGAGAAGAGTATTTAAACAGTAAAGAACAGTGTGATGGGTATATCTGAAAATATCTGTAAAAATAATCAGGCAAATATTACATGAAAAACATTAGTGGTTCCAATTTACCAAGAATCACTTGGTACAGGACACAAATGCAATTTGGGGACCTAACACACCAAGGCTGTAATGAACCTCATTGGATGCATGTGTATTTTGCTCCCTTTAAGACAACATTTAAAATCACATGAACAAATGTATTGGGATACCCCCTTAAACTACTAAATAATGTTTCTCAGGTACAAAACCTCTAGGTGAAAGAAATCCATTATTCAAAGACATTTTATGCTTCAACACTCAGGATCAATTTGGCATTACAAAAGGAATGGTTATAAAGAAACACATCTAATTCTAGTTAAGTAGGATCTGTCAGGATATGTGATGTTTGTGCTGTTTACCTGTTTATCCCGGCCGTGGAATTGAAGATTAACTGTAAATCTAGATACATATGACAGGAACGTAAAATAGGGTCTGGCGTTTCCCTATGACATCTAAAACATATGCTTAAACTGACACACAGTTGGTTCAATAAGCACAAAGAGAGCTTTGTCATGGCACTTCTAGATATGAAATCTTTAGGCTGAGTTAAATAGAAGAATCCCAAAGCATAGAATATGAGCCTGGATGATCTGGAGAGATTCTGCCTTGAGATGTCTGCAAAAAATTGAATACAGTGCGTAATTATTCGTGACACTTTTTAGGTCCCTCAGTTTATGGCTAATTGTTGTTTTTTGATGTTTTTTACTCAATAAAATGATTTACTTTGCTGAGGTTTTCCAATAATTCTAAAGCACTGAATGTATTCATGTCTTTTGTTTTACCCAATATCCACTTTTCCATTATTTCAAAAACATTAATGAATTGGAATTTAACAAACCCACTTTTACCAATGTGCAAATGATTTATGATCTGATCTAATTAATCTAGATGATTTAGTAGCATTTATCTCAAGCTTTTCTCTCTAAATAGTTAGAAGTACCATACATGGGATGGCCTTTGAGTAATCTCCCAATGAAATCATATTCCATCTAGTTTGATTAATTATCCTTCACCTTTACACACTGCGTGGGCAGAAATAAGGTCTAAACTAAGTATTCATAAATAAACATCCTAATAATGACCCCTGCGTGGGCTATTGTTAATAATAATATGACCTTCTGGACTGCTAGTTTTGGTTATAGGGTGTTTGTACAAGATAGCATCACCTTAGGGACTGTCGATGGAAATGCCTTTTTGCTAATACATCAGATTTTCGGCAAGGCGATTTGTTTACGCTGTTAAACCATTATTGTTCTTGCTCTTAAATTAGCCCTGACAAATCAACGCTGTACATAATGAACTCTGGCTGCTACTGGGAGTGCTGAAGAGATGACAATCCTCTACGTACTGTGGGTTCTGCCCTTTCAGGAACATTGAGTCAGGATTTTTGCAATGCATGTATGATCTGAGTGTTACCTCCACTTCTGAAGGTGAAACAGTTCCATTACATTTCACAGATTGGATCAATCTAGGCCACATGAAAAGATGCTAAAAAGGATGTCAGTAATTCAATTGCAACAACTTTTTCATGTTTCATTTAATTTTTTGATGCGCCCAAGTAAAGCAGAGGGATTTTCAGCTAGCATGCCAGTGCCAAGAGTCTAAATTCTCTCCGTCGAAACTCTGCACCTATCCACCAGTGGGTTGGGTAAAACGAATGTATTGTAGTGCCTGGCACGGTCACATGGGTACCAGGGAACTGCACTTCATCACCATTTCCGGTCAGTAAGAGAAGTTTTCATGTTCTTCCCTAATTTTCTGGGATCCATTCGGGTACTCCTCCGGTTTTCTTCTTAAATTGAAAAAGTAAAGCTGACTATTGGAATTTGCCCTAAGGTTTAACTGAGGGTATGTAGATGTGTTACCCTGCCATAGTTTGAGGAACAGTACAGGGTCCATTCCGAGTGGTGCACCGCGACCCTGATCAGCTTACGCCTTTACTAATTCTTAACTTGTTAAAGAATTACTAAATACATTAACTGATTAATTTCCTAACAAAAATTAGTTACATTTTTTATTTCTACGTGGTAAAACGTGTGAAGTGTTTTTTCAGCACTTTTTCCGTAATAAAACAATGAACCCAATTTAAGTGAAATAACTTACCAGTGGCGGTGTGCTACACATAAAATGTTTAATAAATCCCTGAGTTTAATTCGTCCTAGAATTATGTAAATATTTATAAGAAATAAACGCTAATTCAAAAAGCAAAAGTTGCTAAATGAACCTCTCCAAACTGAGTCGACTCTTTTAATACTTGGAATACAGGAATCGACTCTCGACCACTCGATTCAACACACATGGTAAACAAAATGTGCGAACGTTATAACGCGACGTAGCATTCAGAAAGAAAGCTATTTCACTAATGGTTTTATAAATAGTGTATTTTTTTACGAGGTGATGAAAAGTAGCAGTGGTTTGACTTCAGCCATCCTGACACTATACTGGACTAGTTAAGAAAAGCCCCACCATCATCACACTGCCACAGTCGGACTCCTGAGCAAGGTATTAATGTAATACATGTTTAAAGGTGGTGCAAATACAAGAGTTAGAGGTTTAAGAAATAATTAAACCACCCGTTTAGTAACTTTCAACATGTTCGTAGGTAACAGGGAATGCTGTTATGATTGAGGATCATCTTATATCTTATTATCAAGGATTAGTTGTTTCATGAGATGGTTCAGGTTTGTGATTTAGTTTGTGATTTGTGAGTAGTTTAATGACCATATACAGTCTACAACATTATTAAAAGATTGAAAAGGCATCTCGGAAGGAATATGCAAAAGCACAAAGGTTAAAAGCAAAACTGAATATCTGTGTCTATTCTTTAGACAGTGTTGCATTAAAACAAATGATTCTATCGTGAATGGAATTGCAATTACTCAACAACTCAATTACTCAATGCTAGTAATTAAAAAAAAAGTACATAAACTGTAAAAGTAAAAGTATGTACTCCGTCACAGAAAATAGTTGTTGCAGAACTAATTAAATACCAAGTGTGTGTACTCATTTAAACTGACCCTCAGTAAGTTATATGGTGTTTGTGTTGTTAAATAGCACTGCAGATCAAATTTCTGGATTCCTATTCACTGACTAAAATCTTAAAACTGACTGGCATTGAGAAACACCAGCCCCACCACCTGATACTGGCTCTTCAGAAGCACAGGTTAAGAAGGAATCTTAAAAGCAGTTTAAATCAAGCTGGTCACTTAGTTTTACACGACCACCCTCTTTTACACCCCCAGATAAATTATGGGTTTGTGGTGGAGTTGCACGTGCAAAGGCTTGGCAGGTTTTTCTTCTGTCCACCATCCACTAAGATGAGGACTGGAAAGCATCTCCATTATGTCAGTCAGGTCAGGTTTACTATATAACGTCAGTCACTTTTAGTGGCTGTAAAAGTGTGAAGAGGTTTCAGCGTTGTACCCTACACTCACAGGCATTTCAACACTGGTAACATGTTTGACATATGAGAGGTCTTTACTAGAGTGTCAGCTTTTCGTTTTTTAGGTGATTTGCTAAAGGCGTGGCACATTTTTTTTCCCTCTGATCTTAATATTTAATCATCAGTAAAAAGTACAATAGTTAATCGGACTCAAATTACAACTGGAGAAAAAAGTTCATATATGCTGTTAAGAAACATGTATTTCATGGGTGTCGCAGAACAGTGATTAAACATGACTTTATTAAAGCTTTACTGTGGAGATTTTAAAGCAGAGGCTTCTTTCATTTACAGCATGTGACAGGGTCAATCACGTTTCAATAACTTCCAATTCATACAGAAGAGAAGACATGCTTTTGATGGTTTCCTTCAGCTTTATATTTATTTGTTTATTATTAATTCTTTTTTTTTGCTGAAATCATTAAAATCCTGTAAAATCTGTGATGTCCCTTAAAAGTGTGAGTCATGCCCTTATCAACCATATGGATGTGTGGTTATTGTCCCGAAATATTAGGACATCAGCAGCAGAATCATTGTGGGGAAAAATGTGGTGCCTTAACCACTAAGCTACTGCTGCACTTTTTTGCTCTTGGCCGAGTCAGAATTTGAACTCACAGCCTGGATGGAAGTAGAGAACCTTGTTGTGTGAACAAGTCCTGGTATAACTCCTTCTCAACTCAACCTCTGATAAATCAGCATGTACACACCATCAGGTCAGAGATCTGCCTTCATCATTCTGCCACTCGTTCCAGCTACTCATCCCCTGTTACTATCAGTGACTTATCACTTATCTTATCTTGTGAATTAAGAGCCCTTCTGCCCCTCCACTGGGTTCATGAGGGTGGCACTGATTCAGCCAGCTGCTGTGTCCGGTCCAGCTGTCGGATGTGATTCTTCTGCTCTTGTCACTGAACAGATATTTAATATATATGTGCCCAAATCTTTAAAATGTGCAGTTATTAATATCAGTTCACATCTGTATGGATGGCTCCACCACACCAGCTTTTCCATTCAAAAACAGAAATTGTACATTTAAAAAATAAGTACTATACATTTATTATGAAATAAATTATTGATTAAATGCAGTGTATGTTGCTGGAACAAAAGAGGTGAGCGAACCTGCAGTTTAAAAAAGTAATGATTGATTTACCTTTTCACATCAGACATTTACCAGCGTAGAAATGATGGGGCACCTAGAAAACTGTGCCTGGCCAGGTCTGTTCGTTTAGTCCAAATTCATTACACTTTAAGAACATGTGAAGTGAAGTGGAGTCCAAACACTCTTTAGAAGAGGTTTGTGAAGATTTAATAATTAAATGACATAATTTACAACAGGACTGACAAGAATAACCATTCTGTGTGGATTTGCCCAGTGAAATGATGTTTCTGATTTTCCTTCCTTGTACTGTATACCTATGTATAATATGTGGTTAATATATTTTTTAATAAAGACAATTTGACGGACGACGACTTCCGATATTAGCTTGTGAGCCGCCATGATGCTGAGCAGTATATGAACGAAAGCATTTTTTTTCTTTCTTTTTTTGTTCAAGGTTTACCAGGAAGAAATGAAAGAAAATTGAGGTATTTAGTGATGAATTTCCCGTTGAACGACCCGAGACCGTTATAGTGCAACTTCAGGGCAATTGTTATCACACTTATTCTATGTGTGGGGGAGGTAGTGTTGTCAGGGTCTGTTCTGATACCTTTAACACTGTGACTGAGTGCTGCAGATCTACAGTGTGACATGATCAGCTGCTGGTGAATCATTAAGACATTTAGTGTTCACACAAGATTTTTTCTTATTTCTGTAGCAGAAACTTACTTACTGTTGCCTTTTCTCCCACTAACTTCAGTACATCTACAACCAAAATAGAAGGTAAATATTGTTTTTAAACATTTCAGTACTTCTTTCTTGCAGCGGTTGACAAACTGGCCAAACATCTGCCCCTGTTTGCTCATCATTTGGCTTGTCATGTACCCCATCCTGATTACAATCACCTGTTTAAAATCACATATTTACTTGGTTGTTTTGCTGCATTGTTAGATTTAGATCAGCCCATCCCAACTTTTTGGGATTGTGTTACAAACTAGAAATGCATGGATGGATGTATATTAACAAAAAAATGAATCAGACCAGACAAAACCCAATATTGTAGGTATGTACTGTTTGCAGTGGAATAAAAGTCTAAATAAATGTTAAAAACGCTGTACTGTCTGCATTTTCCTTCCTAAAGTAAAGTAAAGTAAAAGAAGTTATTGGGGTTTTGAAGTTCTCTTCTAATTCTAGTTCTAATCTTGATTAGAGCTGGAAAAACAACTACCTCCCCAACCATTCACTGACAGATTATAAACTGATGATTGCATACATATCCACTGATTACATATTTATTCAAAATGTCATTGTTTCAATGTAAATTAAATTAATTGCCCTTTTAAGTATTTTTTTTAGACAATGAATAATACGAAATTGGGCAAACTCAGAAAATAATACTTCACAATAACATAAAATTCTAGTGCACCAATTGACATGCATATCACAAAGTCCTTAATTACTGTCATTCCAAGCCATGTATTAGTGTTATAATTTCATCTGGTCCTCCCCCAGTTTCTTCACCAAGACAAGACCAATGACTGCTTTAATTTAAGTGGCACGTTTGAATGGAGTGTCCAGCGTG
>JAYDZG010000004.1:21503757-21517799 GCA_034509265.1 Microcambeva bendego | reverse complement strand
GTCAAACGCACACAAATTGTAAAGTAAAATAAAGTGATCTCTTATTTTCTTCCACGACTGTATATATCGTTCTGGATCTTTCTGTACCTGTGTGTTTGCGACTGTGCATCTGTAAGTGAGAGAGTTTAAAGTAGCGCTTGTTACAGCCGGGGTAGGCACACATGAACGGCCGCTTTTCGTTGGTTTCGGAGCGCACGATGGCAGGAGCAATGCCTGGCACCCGTCTTACATCCTGTAAGAAAAAAATTAAAGATTTAATTAACAACAGTTTATTTTAACCCACAAAAGTGAGACATGTGTGGGTTTCTTCCAGGTTTTCCAGTTTCCAAAGTGCAAAAACAGCTAATTAGAGGTACTAAAATTGGTGTGTGTGTGTGTGTGTTCACCCTGGGATGGACTGGTGGCCTGTCCAGAGTCTTTAAATACATGGAAACGTAAAGTGAATTCATGTTTAATAAAAATTTCCGTATCGTATGGCTAAGAAAGTTCTCAAGAACACAGGTCTGGGCTGGACTCATTATAGACACTATTATAGACACTATTATGTATTATAGACACTCCGATATATATTTACAGATATACAGTCCAATCTACTACAGCAGGAAAATGTGATTGCCCTTGGAAACTGCTAACACCACAGCATACTTTTAACCTTTGCTTTGGTTTCATAGCGCTATTTTTTTTTTAAATCCCACTAAGACCTCATTATTGTGGAATTAGCTGCGAAATGATCACTGAGATTCACCCATGACTGCTGATTTAGTCACCAAATGGGAGCTGTTAGTCACGGAAGTTAGGCCGACCTTATCCCAGAGCTGCCCTCCCCCAGCCCTCATTTGCTCACCGTTAGGGCCCATCTGCTCTTAATTAGCAATCGCTTAACATAATGGAGCTTTCCGTACACTGGTGTGCTAATGAATGTGTGGTTAATGCTATTGATAAGTAAATTACTAAAGTGTTTTATGGCTGTACTGCCGGACTTATCTATTGAACCCATGGGAATGATAACTCTGCGGTCAATGCCACGGTCTCTAACATGGCTATTGTGCAAGCAAGCAGTGATTTTATAGTCTGTTTGCTAAGGTCAGTCAAGTACATGCTGACACAGCCTATTTTATATTGAGTAATTCATAATATTTATCATTATTACTGCATGAGCGGAGTGATTAATTCACATAGCATAGTTAAAGTAGTATGCCTTAAGTTCATCCTGACCAGCTTAATGCTTTCTGAAACATTGTTTTTCTTGTTTAAATGAGAAGCCAGCTCTGGAGAATCTCCTCTAACAGTGCTTAAAGACCACTGACAGACATTAATTAAGACCGAGTGATTTATTAGCACATGCTGGCAAATGGTAACTATAGCTTCATTGCTAATGGATTGTCTTGAAAACGATTTCTCTTCCCTTTTCATTCTAAAATGCTTTTTAAGCGTCTCAAATGTTCTGGCAGCCTCCTGCTTCCTCTCACATAGCCCGTTTATTGCGTCAGAGCTTTTCCTCTCGCTTTATTGTTATTTATTTGCTGCTTCTTTCGCTTACTAGCTCATGCGGGTCTGCTTTATCACCCCTCGCTCTGCTCTCCGTTACTCTGCAGTGCAGTTACTGCGGCGTATGAATCATGTGGGATTACGGAGTGTGAGTCAACGCTTCGTATAGTGTGTGAATGTCTATGTGCACACATGAGTGTGTGCTTCTTGTGTGTTTGTGTGTCTTTCGTGAACTTATCCACACGGCCTTGCCCTGAAACTGACCTTGTATTAGCACAAAGGGGAAAACACAGAGTAACGAAACTCGCCAGCGCTGTCAAAATTGGACATATTAAGATTAAATTAGATCGCAAACAAGCCATTTAAGCATACAGTTGAGAGTCAAGAGTTTACGTGGACTTGTCAGGCATTTGAACAAGAAATGGCCAAAAGTATCTGGATACCTGACCCACTGGACATCCGATTATTAGTCCACAACTCTTATCACAACCTTCTTTTAACAACCTGCATCTTCTGTAACAACAAAATTTCCATCTTATTATAATGCTTTGAAGTGTGTGGGATGGAGGGGGGGGTTGGGTGTCCATTGTGTGGTCAAGCATTGTTGTTGGGTGAAATATCCTGGCTCATAGTTGACATTCCAACAGTTTCCAAAGATGTTCAGTGGGGTTTAGGTCAGGGTTTTGGACACGCCAATGTATTTCCTCCACACCATACTAGCCAACTATATCTTTATGGACCGGAAAAGGCCTTTACCAAAACATTGCCAAAAAATAGTCTACATACAATCTATTTTAGGTAACTGATTTTAGCAATCTGAGTGGAAACACCTGTGCTCAATAATTTGTCCACATGGGCTCATAATGGATTGGACTACAGGTGCTAATTTCTCAGTGCTCGTGTAGTTTACCTGCACTCACAGTTCACAAAAATCCTCTTATTTCCAGTACCATCCAGAACAAGAACACCATAAGTTAGAAGCTGATTTAACATGGGTCCCCTTTCACTATTTTTCTTTATCTATGTGAGCAGCTGATTTTAAGGGGCTGATTTTGGAATACATGTTTTTTTTCTCCATAGCGGTTCCTAACTTGCATGGCTGTGTACAATGGATCAATTACTCAGTTACATCTGAGAGGAATTTAAACAGTCAACCCACTTTCTAAATGTATTTTAATAGTAAAGGGAAATGCTGGGTGTTTTTTTAAAGCCTGGATGTGTGTTCCTGGATGGTGCATTATTAAACGATGGTGGCTTATAGCCAAAGTACTGGGTGAGTAATCTGAACGTCTCTTGTTTAAGGTCACAATTGTAAAGTGCTTTGGACAAAGATGTCCTGCTGAAGTACAGAAATGTGACAGTAATCAGTATAGCAGTGTGTGTTACTAGTACAGACCTGAATTCCTCGGAAGACTCCGTGGGTGTGTATCCGGTACTGGGTGCTGCAGCTGTACATCATAGGTGTGTTTGGGTCATTCTCATAGCTGCCAGGATGACTACATGAAAAATGCACTTTTTTTTTAGTATAAAAGGTATGTCGGTGTTCAGCACATGTAATATTTTACTCTAAATACTATAAGTACAATATGTAACATATTATTCATATCTTTGTGTTATTATATTATATTCAAGTATGTCAGTGCACCCAGGTGGTGCAGCAGGATATCCCGATAGCACAACAACGGCGAGAGTCTGAACTCCCCGGTTTGAAATTCGCCCTTGTCACAGACCTGCTGGGTGCCGCAAACCAGTGCATTGTAGAACCGTCTCCAACCCCAGATAAATAGGAAGGTTGCGTCAGGAAGGGCATCTGGCATAAAATGTGAACCACAATCTGCTGTGGTGTCCCCTAACGGGAGCAATCGAAAGGATTGACATGAAATGTTGTCTTTTTTTTTTTATACCACCGCAAGACTAACAGACCAACAAAAGTAGTGTAAATCGGCTGATCTTAAATATTTATATAAAAATGTAGTATGTATTTTAGCCACTAGAAATGCATTGAAGCTTATCAATTGGTCATTAAAATATATGCTACATGAATAGAATCAGTAGCTTTTTAATTAAACACTTTGACTATCCTTTCTGAAGCTTGAGGTTGAATCAGGGTTGCAAGTGCCTCACCTAATTAACACTTTTTCGACTAAATGGTCACATTTTTAACAAACACAATCTACATGTTTGTGAGAAGAGAAGAGACATGGAGAACCAAAAAGATGGACAAACTTATGGATCGAGACAGTATCACAATAAAGTAAATGTTAGACAAATCAATTAAGTCTGGCTGAGTAACTCCAACTGAGTAGGTAAACTGGGTACTTTTTAGGAAGAAGTCCTAATTTCATAAAGTAAGCTTGTTCTAATATAGCGTCTGTACTAATGGGAGAGTGTGCCAAGTCAAATTCCTCTGTGAATTTAACTTGGCTAGTAAAATGACTCTGATTATTTGTTCAGGGATATATTAAATCAAAAGTGTTATTAAGAAATCAAGTCTTGGGATTCAGTCAATAGAGTCAGAGGTGCTTTATCATGTTGCAATGGCTGATAATTGAAATAACTGTGATAATAGGAAACATGACAAATCAATATTTCACACACTGATTGGTCGTAGTCTGACTCAAGAAACTTGAACACAATGTAATATCAGACATTTCATCAGCTTTTACACAAGCAGCTAGGAGACATTTCATACCGAATCATTTATTCAATTCATGGCTTGTAAAGTATTTATGGAAAAGCGGAACAGCAACATGTCAGCCTTCACAACGTAGCAGAAAATCAAGGAGTGTCACCTGTCAAAGCTTTTACACACTTTTATTTTCCCTTCATGGAGCTGTGTGAATAGCAGACATTCTTGCTGCTGGCTGTGCATTAAGTGTGGGGTTTTGGATGACATATATAGAGCAAGACTGGCTATAAAACATTGAGGCTCATCTCTATAACTTATCCTGACGTCAGGGCAAATTGCTCTCTGCTCCGAAGTGCAATATATTCACCTCAACAATCCAAAGTAGGGCCGGTTAGACAGATGAATGGGGAACCCAGGGCCTCCTGCTCTCCTGAATTTATACCTGAACTGCACTACGCAGGCCCTCTCTTTGACCCCGGATTTGCAAAAAGTTTCCTCTGGCTCAACCCAAATGTTTCCTAGTACTGTGCTGACTCAAATCTCACTACATGGATTTATATCTAAAAAGGTCCAATAATGTCCTGTTCTGAGGTTGGAGGTCACATATGAAAGACAATGGCATCGTATACATACCACTTCCAATAATGGTAATAGCATGACCATCAAGACACACTTACTTTCCATAATTTAAACCATTCCATTGATGATTTGCACAAGCATTTAAATTCTCAGCATTTAGCAGGCAGTGGTGGAATCTGAACCAGCGACCTTTCGATTAATAGTACAGTGCCTTAACTACTAGGGTACAAACTGCCACAAATGGACAAACTTTGTCTATGGGAAGGATTTTATTTAGCACTTATATTCTTAACTAAATGCATCCCCATAACAGCATGCTACCAACATCATATTTTAAAGTGGAACTTGTACTAATTTGCTGTCATGCAAAACAAGAAGTTAAAGTTCTAAAGTTTAAAAAATATCTTCAGTAATATAATGTTCAGTACATTTGTTACAATACATAAATATGTAATTGCAACTCTTCTACTCTTACGAAACACCTTTTGCTGTGGCACCTTGGCTACGGTATATCGATAAATCTAACATCTCCTTTGGTTATCACTACTGACTTCTGATTTTTTTTTTTTTTTTGCCTGACCTGGGTAGTGTAGCTCTAGTGCTGATTTGTCTTCTGTGAATGCTACCCTGACTATTATGATTTGTTTAGTGGACATGCTGTAAAGCTATCTATCCTTTTTGAAGCTGATCCTCATATTTCTGCAGAGCTGTTCATGACAGGCTTCCTTGTGGTCTTTTATTTATTTCTGGTTTTTGACTAAGCAACAAAAAAAAATGTTCAGTACAAATTATGCATCCAGTAAACTGCTGAATCTAAATACTCTATCATGAACTTTTGTTGCTGATACTTCTATTTATTATAAAAATAAAAGCAACCGAGAACCACATGACCATGTCTTACTGCCTAACAGAATAAATATGGTTTTCTTTTGCCACATTTTCATATATATTCAAAGGTGGCAACATTTTCTCACAGTGAGGGTAAATCAGCTGAGTAACTATGACGTTTTCTTTGTCTGTCTATATGCAGCCAGCCAGACTGAAGGACGGCACAAATGGCACCCTGTGATAAATCTCCTCACTGATTTAAACATATCAGCCTGTCTGTAGGTCCTCACACAGCTTTCCAGGGGATGGACAGACAGACAGACAAATGAATGTAAGTTGAGATCATCTTTGGATAAGCGTGCTCAGATAGCACTTGCGTATCTGATCCCTGGGGACAAAGCTTGGGCGTCGCATTTTTTTTGACCAGGCAGGATGGGGGCTGTGGATTCTCCGCATCCCACAGGAGAGAGGCCTGTCCCATTGTGCAGTGATGCACATCCACTACTCCCCCAGTATGCTTGCTTCCTCCCTACGGGTCTGATCTCGGACCGCTCAAGGCTACGGTGCCACAGGAGAAAATATACGGCCGGATATCATTCCCGGTCCAGACAAAACAGTGCACACATACAGCACCAATAGCACCGAGTTTAGGAATTTAAAAGTGGGGTGACTACACAATGTTGAATTTATTATATGGACGCTTAATGTGATGTGCAGTTGGGCTAATGGTCCAACCCACCGCAACCCTGACAGTAAAAAATACAACGGATAAATAAGTTTGGTTCATCTCGAGGATAGCAAGTATCATCATGAGTGTTAGATAAAATAACAGTGGACTGAGATTTCGTTACGTTTTAACAATCATCATCACAAACATCATCATTTTCCCACATGTCCTGGTTACATAAAGATTATATTCTCAATATGGAGTATTTGGTCTGTGTGTAAAAACTTGCATGCAGATGGATTGAAAGAATATGTGCTCTGATAGCTCTGATAAGTGGATGTTCCTAACCCTGAGTAATTGTATAAACATTTTGTACTTTTTTGTAATATCAAATAATAGTTAATAATGAACCAATTATGTAATAATTACTCTGTCTGTAATTAAAGTTATGTTATGTTATATTATGTTATTACATTAGTTTTCAGATGATTTTAAATTATACATCTAAATTGAAATACTGCAGCACAAATGTTGCAGTCTGTATGAAAAACTACTAAATGGACCAGACTACCTCACTTACACACTACTTAAGCCGGTGAGAAATCCTTTACAATGGCAGCTTCTGGCACTGTAGTAGTTTTTCTTATATACATAATTCTTTTATTTGATTAATAAAAGAAATGGTAATGATTTATGTTGAACCATAAATATAAAACATATTAATGATAATAATTATTGATTTTGTTTTATTTTATTTTCAGAACCCTCAGACATATTTGTAATTTATGTAAAGAGGCTCAGCCGGCTAATATGTGGTGGTTTAAATCATTAAATATAGAAATGCCCACTCATATGATTAATAATTGTACTAATATTAAAGTGTTATAATAATTGTCATTGTATATTTTTTAATTCATTCAATTCATGATGACCAATTTTAACATACTTAAAATGTTCTACATATGTTTTTCCTCAAAAAATAATAATAAGGATTAAAACTGAAAGACAGCTGAACTTTTGAGAGAAAGAACCCCTATTAGAGTAAGTAAGAGAGATATGCACATTTTTCAGTAATTATGTATAGGAACCAGGGCTGGTGTTTCACAGGGCCTGTCAAATTTTATTAACACGAAAGATTTGAGCTGTGACTTGAACAAAGCTCAAGTCTCTCTTTCTTTAAATACACACAGACTAATGGCACATATGCAGGTCCCTCAGCATCTAGAGCTTTTCTTGTGCAATTCTGATTAACATGTTTATTTTCACTCTGTGTAAACTGAATCTTAAAATGTGCTACCTGACCAAAAGCTCTTGGCACCCAAACTTTTTAAGACCAGTTATTTCAGCCACGCCAATTCCAAGCTGTGTTCAAAATCGAAGACAACAATTTGCTGCTTTTTTCCAGCAGCACAACTAAATTTGACCTGAATAAATTCCAGCCTTTGAGAACCTGAACACCTTTGAGATTAATTCTGTAACCAATTCCCAGCTAGGCTTTCTTGTCCAATGTCAGTTCCAGAACTCAGATATGCTTTTCTGACTGAATTAGCAAAAAATTTCCAGAGATACTCTTCGGGATCTTCCCAGAGGAGCAAAGGCTGAGATAGGGAGGGGGCATCTTTAAATGAGCATTATTGTTTTCAAGGTTCTGGTAAGCTTTGTTACATGCGTTAAGCCACATATAGAAGTGTAACTGTGCACTACTTCTTATTAATGCTTAAAGATTAAACTGACGTACCTCTTAATCGTAGATGCCAACGAGTTGACCGGGTTCCAGCCCATGCACTCCAACTGCGAAGCCATTTGGTATAAGTTGTCACTGCTAGGATTCAAACTGACACGAGACTGTGTTTAAGTATATTTAAAAGTTAATCCAACCTACAATTATATAAAAGAATAGTAAATGTCAAAACGGCAAGAATGTCGCTAATTACCAAAAAAACACATGATTGTCCAAAGGAGCATAGTGACCAATTAATCAGATGAAAGCATCTTTCACAGTGAAACGCAGTAGGTTACTGAGAGGTTGTCTGGAGGACCATAAGTTACTTTGCTCGGTGCTTAACTGAATGCATAGTTTGGATTTATTTGCAACGACCTTGACATCACAGTGTTTTATCACTCAAAAGGATGTGATGTGTGTACGGTGGTGCGGTGTGTGCTGGTACCTGGTACAGTACAACAACATTCTACGGCTTCGAGTCATTATTGGAACACAGCCTGTGCTGTCTGGTGTTTTAGGCTTTAGTATTTATTACGTTATCAATATGTCATGGCTTGTTGATACAAAAAGGTCTTTTGGATATGAACCATGCATCGATAGCCGGCCTAATTGCAACACTTTCAGTCGAGATCTGTCCTTTATCTTGTTTTCTATACAAAAAGAAATCCCTCTAAGTAGAAACAGGAGGGTGGAGTCCATTCTGCACAGTTTATATTTTGAATTTCTTCCTTCGTGCTTTTCACACTGTATTTGGCACTGGTTTTGATAAGCCGACGTGTTTTATTCCTACCACCTT
Organism: Microcambeva bendego; assembly: GCA_034509265.1. Classification (NCBI taxonomy): domain Eukaryota; kingdom Metazoa; phylum Chordata; class Actinopteri; order Siluriformes; family Trichomycteridae; genus Microcambeva; species Microcambeva bendego. The sequence continues at coordinate 21,509,089 of JAYDZG010000004.1, read as the reverse complement.
GAAACGGCTAAAAACAGCAGCTTCCAGTCCAGGCTGTGTAAATACAGCGCTGCTGGTACCAGGCTATTCGATTCAGGGGAAAAAAAGCAGCATAGCATGTTGATTTGAAGATTCCCAGTTACTGTAGCAGATAGGAGTCTGTTTATTACAACATGCCGAGACGGAACTGGCCGACCAAGCCAGACTCGAATGGAAGCTCTCCTATCGAAGCAGTTCTGCTGTTTGGAATCTTTATGTTCCCTGCGAGTAGCAAAACAAGGCTGCGGAGGCATTTGAGGAATTCCGCAGCTCTTTTTTAAACTGGTGGTAAGTGAACTGTTGTATCAGGCTCAGGCCGTGGAGGAAACTCCTCAGAGGACGGTTATCAGAGGGGAAGAATTCAGGTCTGGTTAAAGAGTGAAAGCCAGGAGTGGAAGGGACAGTTTATCTTGGCCTGGTACATTTTGCTATTCAGCACTTGACCTCTGCCGAGAGTGATCGGCTACATGTGAGCCGGAAACCAAACCTCAGTGTAGTTAAGTCCCATCATTCAGAATCTCACACACGATTAATTAAATGCTTGAAAGGTTTATTTTCAGAAACATATAAGAGTGAGAGATTTTGACTTTAGTTGGGATTTTGCTGTCACTAGTATATAGTGGAAGAGAACAAACCCTATTTTTACCTTCATGGCATTTAGCAGAACGTCGCACCCAAGTGATGGACCTGTGACCTTCTAGTCTTTAGTTACGTTTGTCTTATTATTTGCTGAATCACTGACTGCTTCTAAAGATCAATATATCTAGATAATTTACTACATTCTTGATGATTGAGTAGTAGAGTCTGTTCTCTTTGGTATGGTTTCTTGGTTATTTGTAGTTTGGATGATAGGTGGGTTCATTTAGGGCAGCGGTAATGAAATCATTTTAACAATAAGACACAACACTTTTAAATCCCACCTCCTGATTGCAATAACAAATACAAGCTGGTTGTAATTAAAACCAGCTTCATTAAGACGAGGCCAAGATTACATGACACCAAGACCATGTCAAGGTACAAATCACCAAGGAACTAGCCCACCAGTTCAACTACAAGTTGTAGCAGCTAGACAGTTACACACACAAATGATTGGCTGTGTCCGTGGAGGGAGGGACAATGGCTAAAAAACATTGGATGACCGATTACAGTAGTCTGCACGGGTTAACAAAAGTCAGAAACTGCCAAACAAGAATCCTATAAAAATTCTATATTGATTATTATTTTGTAATTTCTCGTCAAAGTGCTTAAAGTAAAGTGCTCTTATGTTTGAGCAATTTGGTAGGTCCTGGTTTTGGAAATTCAAGTCATGAACTGCTGAAACAACGTCATCCCAGTGGGATCGAGTTTATGAACAGAGATCATGGAAAATATGTACACTGCATAATTTAATGGGGACAATAAAAAGTGCTGCTTCAAAAGGCTTTTGATAGCTAAAACCAAACAGCAGCTCATGATTAAAGATTTTCCATTAATCAGCTGTGGTACATTGGAAAGCAACGTACACAATGGTAAAGAGTATAAAGTTCACCTTTAGAAAGCAGCGACCACAGCTAATAAAACTTGTCTTCGCAATTCTCTTGGCAGTCATAAACATTAACTAGGCATGCATAAAGTCAGCATGACCAGCAGGAGAAACAAGCAGAAGTTGTTATTTTTAAAGGTTTTAGGAAGTGCTCGGGTTCACCCTTGTGTCGGTGACGGTTGGGCCAATAGTGTATGCATATAGCACAGCTGTCTGTCAGACTGTTTGTCATGAACTTCATTGTGCAATATAAATATTGCTTTTATATTATTAGCTACATCCATGACTGGGCTCCAGTGGGTCCAGAGCGACCCCAAAACACTGTAGCCATCGCGAGACTGATATGCTCATTCAGATTTGCTCATGTGGCCTATATGACCTATATGCTGACTGAATGAGAAAGGATACATTAAGAAGTCAAATAAAATTAAAATGTCTCAATATATAAAAGGTAAATTAAAAAAATTATTAATAAATATTAAATTTAATAAAAAATCAGTATTAAGTACACTGAGACTTGGTCTTGATTTTCCAATCTCATCAAGCATTATAGAACAAGCCCATTTTTTAATTTTTTAGTTTTCTCAGTCCTAGGAATAAAACGACTGTATAAATAATATAATTTGTGATTTAAAAGTAATAATAAGGTATATAACTACAACACCATTATTTATTTAACCTTTTTTGGCATCTTCACTGTACATATTATGGGTTTAGGGGCTGTACCTGTTGTAGGGGTTCCTCAGGAGCAGTGCTTGGCTCCCTGTGCAGCTCTCGGATGGCGTGTGGCAGCCGTAAACAGGAGGAGGAACGGGATACTGCTGCTCACCTTAAACACAGCACACAGAGATGTTAGAATTGGGAAATCCTAATTAATGCCTGACCTTTTCCCAAATACACACATTTATTAGGAGATGTCAAACACGGACACATTCAAGGTGCTCAAAAGCCAGCGTGGAACAACCTTTTGACAAATAATGCAGTTCATCCAACAGCACAATCCGCTTTGGGAATTTTTATCTTTAGCGCTTATAAGAGTGTCAGACCTTCAGGCCGCTCCTCTCTCAGCTCTCGCTCCAGGAAAACATGCCTGATTTAACAAGTCAAGCCTTTGTTTTCTCTTTTATCCCTCTAACTAATGAGAATGATCCCTTTGTGGACACTTTAAATGTCTTGTGGAAAAGGGCCGCGTCTGCATGCTTCAAGTATCATAACTTTGCTGTTGTAATGAAACGCTTGAGCGAGAGAGTGTGTTTGAGGGGGAACTTGAGCTCAGGGAGGATTTGTGGAGATGCAGCCGGGTACACTCTGCAGTTATGAAAACATCGCTCTTGCTTACTTTGAAGCCATAAAACACGCCAACCTCTTGCTCACTTTTTCGAAGTACCAATGAGCAATCTGGTCTCAAGTGTGGGTAATACAACCAGAATCCTCTATCACAACATACATCATTTTATATGACAGTAATAGAATATGGCGTATTAGTAGAAACACTAATTTCTGTAGGTGCCTGTAGGTTCTTTTTTACTAGGTAGTTTGTTGTTAAGAGTCTAATAGTTAATATTGTGACTATCCTCTGTTAAACACTGGCATTTTATTTTTATGTAGTATAAAAATATATTTCAGACATTTTACCTCACAGATAATAATGTCTAGACATCATATCATTGTAAAAGGATTAAATATATTTATTAAAAATAATTAGCAATTTGAAGAATAATGACAACTTATAATTTTATTTGAAAATGCATATTTCAGATATAATTCAGGAAATATTTTTTATATACCAAAACTATATAATCTGTTCCCAAGGTTCCCATGATTACAACGTTTGATCAAATTTTTCAATCCTTTTTAAATTGGAATTTAATTGGAGTACGGACTGTACTGACAAATGCTGGAAACCTTATCTTACAGTCAAATGTCTCTTTCCAGGATTATATATATAAAAATTAATATATAAATTAATATAAATATAAATTATATATATATTAATCAAGGCTCATTGGTTTGCTGTTCTAAATGAGTCTGAGTACAACTTGACCTTAGACTGATTTGTACAGAGTTAACTCTCTTTCTTCTGTCTAAGGGAAAAAACACTTGAGCCCACAAATGAGTACAGAGGAAGTTAATAGGAGAGTTTACCCATGTTGCTTTGTTGTGGAATTGTGTCTTCATGTTTGAAGGGGTGGTTAGGGAACTGGGAGGTGTGGTGGGATGGCGTGTGTCCGTAGTTTGTGGCTCCATCAAATGAAACAGCGCCGTAACCTGAAAAAAAACATTTGATGAACATTTGATGGGAAGATAGCTAATAGAAAAGATTTTACACAAAGAAAATGTCACATCAAGTGTTTTTTCTGAATTATTTTAAGTCAGGATATTCAGTGGAGGCAAAAAAACTAAGATCAATATATTTCACATGTTTTCATTCCAAATCATAGACACAGCGTAGTCATTTGGGTTTTAAAAATGGACATTAATGGACTGGTCTAAAATACTGGGTTGTAACTCTTTCCAGTTCAAATATGGTCATAGTTTGTAATGTTGTTGAACTACATCCACAAAATAATTTTGCTGTCTTCAATATACAGTAGTACACATTTTCAATGAATCATATATTTTTTAAGAAAGTAGAGATCAAATCCAAGTCCAATTCCACATATTAAAAAGTAAAAAGTACGTTAAAAAATCATAGCTGTGCTTCAGAGATTAAAGAAAGTGCTCTGTAGCTAATGGTCGGGTAATAACCCTCAGTTGCCCTAATCACCTTGGTCCTTCCCGACCCCAGATTAGGTGGGGGAATGACGAGCCGTGAGTGCAAACAAACGCTAGGCAGGACGCTGCAGCGAGACTGGATTTCGGGGAGAATCATGTCTCTGGTGACCCCAGGTCATCCTCAAGATCATAAATCACGCCATCTCAACGCTGCCTTCATTAATTACTCCCAACCACTTTCACCTCAGAAGGACAGAGAAACTCATTAAAAAGGACCATTGCTCTTCCACCCCACCGAGCACGATGAAGGGCCCAGAGACAAGGAGGGACACCACAGACCATGAGCCGAATGTGTGAAAGTGTGAGATTAGATTTACCATAGGTGTGTGAATAAGTTACCTGTCATGACACAACACATTTAGTTTTTCTCTTCAGCCCTTATTTTGGAGACAAGTAGTATTTGTTTTAGTGTCCAGTTCAAGTTTGTCGCTCTTTTAAAACCTTTAGTCAGTTTGTTGTGTAGATTTATTTTTCTGTAGATGATTTTATTGGACCATTTGAAGCTTTTACAGAAACTCTCTTTTTAAGAAATGATTCTTTCATAGTCTTTTTGTAGACACATTTCATGTCCATGTAGCTAATATAAATCAATCACACTAGACTAAAGACTATTAAAAAACATTTCCCAAACTGATTTACCAGTTTTAATGTTCTTTCTGAAGTCATGTTATCTTGAAAATACCCCCCTCTCCATCATCAATGCAATAAATATCACATATTAGGAGTTACATCATGTTGTATCTTTACACTGTGATGGTGTGAAGCAACACCGTCGACCGGTAAAACCTTGACAGCAAACAGATTCAGAGCAAAATGTTTCAGTCATAATTCATGATGCAATATGAAACGATATTTTCGACCAGCTGGATAATTAATTTAGTGCTTAAACCCTCTGAATTCTGCACTTTAGGTTTATAACTTTTTCATAAATCACTAAACCAAAATCCCATTTGTTTGTCGGATACACCGTTCACTCTGACCAAACATAAGCTGTAGCTGACGCTCAGGTGATTTCTT
>JAYDZG010000004.1:21448417-21464073 GCA_034509265.1 Microcambeva bendego | reverse complement strand
CATATTAGGGAGGCGGGGTTATCTCAAAAACAGGTGGGGAAAGAGGCAGTTCTGTACCAGATCTCGATGTACATCGAGAAACCAAGCAAACCAAGCAAACGTTTGTGTTTGTTAAGAGCTAGTTTTTGTTTTCCAATAAGTGGCTCCGTGGGAATTCTCATCTAATACACAGCTGACGCGTTTGTGCTGCTTGTAAAAAGTCAGGTAAGATTTATAATTGGAACAACTAGGTGTTTGTATCTAATAATTGAAGCTGACGTAGGTGTTGAGACTGAATTGGAGCGGAGCTAAATTTAAAAACAATAGCTTTGGGTTAAGGGACAAACCTTTGCGCTAGCTTCTGCTAAGCTAATTATCTCTTAAACATGCCGTCTAAATCCACCCTTGAAATATTTTAAGTGCACTACATAAGGCGAACAAGCTATTATAGTATTCCCTAAATAGTGCACCCATGTAGGGTAGTAATGGCTATTTAGGATGCAGCCAATGTCATTGCAGCCTGTACAGACCGTACCAACTGTCTGTGCCATTTAATCACCCCCAGTACTTCATTATTATTACGTACAGTTTTACACCGCTCGTATCAAAATGCCCGTTTTTATATTCACACTAAACAACACTTGTGAATCTCTCTGGACATCTGGCATTTGATTTAAATAACTAGATATGATGCATTACTGCAGGTTCATGCCATTAATCTGTATTTGCATCCACAGAGAACATGCACAATTCCCACTTTGCTTTGGTGTAAAACCTGTACAGTTATTTAGAATGTATCAGTCCAGTACCAAAGTTTAAAATCTGCTCCACTAGCATGTGTTATACTGCAAATGTCGTAGATGGTTTTGAAATGTTGACATCATGCCCTGGCTGTCATACTCTGGTCACTATTTCTGCTAATGACTTAACAGGCATTTAAAAGTGCCACAAATATCCAGTCTGTTAATGTTCAAATCCACATTTGAAAGTATTTTTGTTTGCATTAATGCCCCTGCATGTAAACGGGACAGATAAAGAACAGGAAACTTAAGTTGTTTAGTTTTAGTTTAGTCTAGCAACATGACGTGCAGGTTTTATGTAAATACTCAAATCTTACTCAATTTCATCTTAAACCACTTCAGAATAAGCAAATTACCTTATAACTACAACATGAGACACACTAAACTGATCACTGATTGAACACAATGTGATATTGCATTGTATAGAAATGTATATATGTATTAAATTAGCAATGAAACAAACGAAGAGGAAAAGCTAATAATTACTCATTTTAAATACTTTTAACAACAGGTCCTTTTTGTGGGGAGTTTGCATGTTCTCCCCGTGTCCGTGTGGGCTTCCTCCGGGTACTCCGGTTTCCTCCCACAGTCCAAAGACATGACACCAGGTTGATTGGAGACACTGAATTGTCCTGTAGGTACCTGTGATAGACTGGCGCCCCATCCAGGGTGTTACTGTGTGCCTTGCATCCGTTGTAGAGCTGGTATAGGCTCCAGGACGCCTCCCCGACCTTAATTAAGATAAGGGGTTAAAGAAACTGAACTGAACTGATTGTTTTAGCGATGCCTTGACCTGTTGTAGTATAGTCGTTTTTCTTGTGATGTAGCCTTTTTCATCTGTACCATACAAAACTAGCTTTTCTTACAACGTACAGGATGATGTAAACAAAACGACTTATTTGCAAAATGGAGAGTTTATCCCAGAATGCACTGTTCTCAGTGTTTAAATTATACAACACAATATCCACACTATATTTAACTATAGTAATTTCTTCCTTTTGTCTTTTAATTTAGCATAGCTATTTTGAATTATACTGCTTGGGACTTAATTGCATTTGAAGGGTTCTCACAGCATTAAAGCCCTTATTTAGTCTTGTCTATTCCCGCACAGCAGACTAGTGGCCAACTGTAAATGGCATCCAGCCAACAGGTAGCAAGGCTGAGATTCCCAGCACTGGTGCCCTTAGGGAGCAGTTACTTTTACACACAAAGCAGCTTTTGTGTCATAAATTGTGTTTGAAGAAACAAGTAAGTATGCCAAAAAGACAAATGACCTTAATCAGTGTGTCAAACTGAATTCCAAGTAACTGTCACAACCAGTAAACAGCTAATGAAGGAGCGAAGCAGTCAGTGAAGGAGTAAACCCGCTCTGTTCAACAAAACCTTCAATGTTCAATGGATACCTGCAAGGTAAACATTTTTTCTGCTTATTATAGAAATTGGAAACCTCCCTTCATAACCTTGTCCAGGTTCTAACTGGCTTGTGGAGGATGCCCAAGGAACCGAATGGATCACCAAGTGAGAAGGACAAGAAGGTTGCCATTAAAGGGCCAGAGGATTCCACAGGCCAGGCAGATGCACCAGAAGAAATGTTGCGCAAAAGGATCAGAACAAATTCAACAAGTCCTCACAAAACACCTCAGTGTAAGGTTTTTTTTTTTTATTAAAAACAAGCAAAAAATATTTGGTGATGTTTTGAAAGCATTTATAGTAACCACTGTAAAACCTGTAATTTGGACAGTAGTACAATACGAGTCCTGGCCACCCAACAACCTGGTTGGCGGTTCATGTCTTCTAGACTCATCACAACTGCCATTAAACACTTTTCACACAGTTGTTATGAAATAGGAACTGCTAAGCATTTTGGGGGATGTATATTCTTGAGATTTTAGTGATGTAAGTTTTATCATGTAAAGTTTTGTTAAGATGAATCACAAGCTTAATGTTAAACTTTATCTGAAATGTTTTCTTCTTCAGCTGGTTCTGAATGTAGTTTGGATTTATAATGATTGAGTCACTACTTATAAGTAATGCTTGGATCACACAGTGAGTCACACAGGTCAGCGGACAGGGTCGATGAGGTCACTGAAATTTTAGATAATATTATTTTTAGTTTTTACATTAAAAAGACTACGTAGCTTATTATTTTTGGGATTTAGTTGATTGAGAGAGATAAAGATGGTTTCTGGGAGTCACTCTGGTGACATAGCGGTCTGAAGTGCAAGCTTACAAACGCTGTGATCCTTGGCGTTAGTACTCAGTAGACTGGGGGAGATGTGGGGGATAATTAAAAAAAATAATCCTCCTCAATGCATCCAGTTGCTGTCTGGAAGTTGTTCTTGTTTCCCCCTACTTTCAGACACGTGTCCTTAGGATACCTGTTTTCTTTCACTCTTTTGGTGTGGTGTGTGTAGTCAGTCAGGGTGTGTTGCCTTCTGGGTGGATTTGTGCTTGGTGAAAGCATTAAATGAAAAGCAACGATGGTGATAAATATTTAACATTGTTAAAATTTCATTTAGTTTTTCTGCAGCAAAAGTGAACCAATTTATTGTTTATTTCCTGTTTTAAAACATGTATCATTATCATCATATCTAAAATAGCTTTTATATATATTTCCAATTACAGCCAGCCCTACTAAGTTTTTGTCCATGGAGGAGCTGATCGAGACTGCTAACAGTGTGTCTAACATGGCTCTGGCTCATGAGATTGTGGTAAATGGGGACTTTCAACTAAAAGCCACTGAACCTACTGAGGGGAGGTAAGGTTTAGAACACCACTATTAAACTGTTGCTTTTAAAACCGTATCATATGATCATACGGATCAAAAAATACACGTAGAAAAGATGTTGGACCTTCACTGTGCTAATTTCTTCCTGCAGTTTAGAAAAACAGGTAAAGGAAATTGTCCACAAAGTGTTCTGGGATTCTCTAGAGAAGCAGCTGAACGACGTCCCTCCTGTCTATGACCACGCTATCAAACTGGTGGAGGAAATTAAAGAGGTAAGAATAAAGACATTTTATCTGGCACGTCTTGCTGTTTATAATGTGACACCATTATTTTGGCCTGTAAAACTTTTCACTGAAGTTTTAGTACACTTGTAGGGGATGAATGGGTTATTTCTCTACCTTATTTAATCTCTGATTAAATGTCTCGAACACATTCCTTCTCAATAGTTGGTTTAAAAAAATCAATTTGTTTCTAATTTACATACAACACACTGTGTTTTAAGTTCTTAAGCTCTTTTCATTTAAATTAGCCACTAATATTATGAAGAAGAGTTAAAAAGCAATTCATTTTCAGTTCACACACACTTTGGCTGATTGTTACGACTTCATGAAGTCCAAAAACAATTGTACTAAGTGATTTGAGTTATTTTCCTGGTCCATCCAGTAACCAAAAGGTTGTGACCACATAATACAGTGAACCCCCACAAATGTGCAGATTTCTCTCTTGGAACCAACTAATAATAGTTCATGTAAACCCTTGCAATTTTGCAGAAATCACTTAAATCATCCGCATGGTTTTATCTTGGCAGTATATAATATTTGATTATACTAGCTTCAACTTTGTCATTTTGCAGAATAAACGACTACAAAGCCAAAGAAACGCATTATTTCATGCATGATAGCAGCATATTAGGGGTCAAAACAAATATATAATATATTCTACATCATCCAGAATTGTTTGATTTTAATTATTTTCATTTTAAAATCATTTTGGTTGTGGTTAAATACTTCTAAATCTACAGTTGATGAAAAAATAAGGGAGCACTTTAAAAATATCACTTTATTTAGTTAATTCATTTCTAAGAATGTGATTGACAAAAATGAGCAGCGTTGTTTTTTCTATAAACTAAATTAGAAATTCGAATAGAATAAGACAACGCTGCTCATTTTTGGCGAACACACTTAGAAATTGTGTGTTACTTTTGAAGTGGTCTCTTATTTTTTCCATGTCTGTACACACATAGGTGGTGATTAGTTAAATTTGTTGCATGCTGTCTGTATGGATTTAGTATTTCACGTTAAAGTTTGGGTCACGATAAAGCCAGCGTGACCTGTTAATGTGAATCTCTGTGATTTTTTTTATTAATCTGCCATTACTGTCGACTCGTGACCGGCTGTGATGAAAAAAAAATGACATTATTTGCATTTGTTGTTAGAAGTAACTATCAGACAAGCTCAGAGTTTGATTAGTAGCACAACTGTCTGTACAACGGTTAATAAGAAACCAAACTGACACTAAGAAACCTAACTGCCGTTAGTGAAGCTCTGATCCAGTCAGGTGAGACCTCGGTGTTTGTTTTGCTGTTGCCAATGCCAGTGTTTGTTTTGTCTTGTAACCAGACAGCATGAGTGTTTGGGTTTTTAGCTACAACCTAGATGGGTATTAAGTGGTCCGCTGAAGTTAAGTTGAGTAAATTTTAGTTATAGTAATATAAATAATATTAGTATAGTTTACTCAGATACTGTTGAGCCAGCGAAGAGTTAACTCTAGACCAGAGCATGTGAGTCATTCATCTTATTTTTAAGTCTATCCAGTAAAATATGGTCTACATGATTAAATGCAGCAAACTAATTATTATTATAAATGCAGAACTAAGATCTAATGGGAAAAGAAAGAGACGCATCCATCACAGGACATTAGTAGATCATTAACGACTCTAATTAATGCAGTTTTAGTGCTGTGGTTTGAATCCTGATTAAAATGCATCATGATGTAGTTATTGTATCATTCACTTTCATTAGAGCTTTCAAAGAATTCAGTAAAAAGTGTGATTTTTCCATTTGATTCATCTAGACAGACTGGGCAAAAATGAATTGGGTTAAAAATGCCACCCCAGTCTGATCATCTGCACCTCATCTAGACCCTTTGACCAGTCAGCAGCGGCCATATTTGCCCTAATGATGAGAAATCCTGTATCAATTATTGTCCCTCACCCTTTAAACACACAGCCAACTGTGTGTCTGTGTAGGTGCCCGGTCGGCTAGCATATTTTACTGTTGAGCTGGAAAGACATTTACAAAATAATGTCAGCGATTATGCATCGCCTGTTACAAGAGCATCTGTGAGGTCTGGATGTTTTTGGGAACCTGGTTTGCGCACAGGGGTACTGAGTACAGAGAGCAACCATTTTTAGTTTATGTAACTGATTTTCTACACCTGTTAGGAATAAGTGTGGCTGAAACATCTACAGCTTTTTATTCACTAGATGAACATCTTTTTGTCTCTTACTTTGTTTTAGACCCTGCTGTCGTTCCTCATGCCAGGCCAGGCTCGTTTGAAAGCACAGATCGAGGAAGCGCTCGACATCTCGCTCATCCAGCAGCAGGCAGAAAATGGAGCGCTGGACATCGGCAAAGTGGCTCAGTTCATCATCAACACCATGGGAGCCTTCTGCGCACCATGCAGAGACGAAGACGTGCACATGCTGAAAAACATCACACAAATCGTTCCACTTTTTAGGTGAGTCAGGGTTAATGGAGCTTAACGGAAACACACCCGTTATTGCACTGGATCAATCTCGGCTCCATTTTGGTTCGATCACATATTTGAATGTGCCTTGCAGGTCGATTTTCGCAGTGCTGGACAAAATGAAGATTGATATGGCCAACTTTGCTGTCAATAGTCTCCGACCACACCTGTTACAACAGTCTGTGGAATATGAGAGGAAGAAGTTTCAGGATTTCTTAGACAAGCAGCCCAGTGAGAGAACTTTTAAATTAAATTATATTGAAAATTCTTGACATCAATGAGATCTCTCTCTCTCTCACTCACACTCTCACACTCTCTCTCTCTCTCTCATTTCAATTTAAAATAGCTTTATTGGTATGAATTGCAATTACCAACTATATACTTATTAGAATTTTAACATCATGTTTTGCACTTTTGGTTACATTCATGACACACACAGACACACACACACACACACACATGGTTATTCATCACTCAAGCTTCATCTTTTCACAAGTTTATATTAAGCACAATTATCCAATTATCCTTTTTGTACTGTGGGAGGAAACCGGAGCACCCGGAGTAACCCCACGCAGACATATGGAGAACATGCAAACTTTACACAGAAAGGACCTGGACTGCCACACCTGGGGATAAGCCACCATGCTGCCCAACTGTATATAATATATAGTGTATATATGTATGTGTATATATACAGTGGGGCAAAAAGGTATTTATTCAGCCACTGATTGTGTAAGTTCTCCTACTATCTGTGTAGACAACCAGCTCGGTCAATAGCACTGGTGAGACTTGAACCTTCAGCCGTGGAGGTCTGCACCACTAATTAATCACATCATGCTCATGTTTTCAGGTGCTCTGGATCACACTCGGAAATGGCTCCAGGACACAGCAAACACCGTACTCAGAGAAGCTGAGGGGGGCGCCGCAGGCTCCTCTGAAGCCTCATCACAGCTGCTGCTAAGCCTTCACAACCAGGCGTATTTACGACTGGTGAACTGGAACAACAGCATGGACTCTTTTCCTGAGGTGAGCCAGGAGGCATTCCAACATGTTCCTCAGAGTTTTGGATTTCTTTTTGATGAGTATGTTTGGCTTTAAAAATGTTGTGCTGTGTTGCCAGATTTTTAGGTTCACCTACAATCTTGGGCAAATGGTCTGACACCCCTGGTTTAATATTAGCATTTTAAAGCATGATGTTTGTTTATTTATTTAGGGTAAGCCATAGCCTAGAGCTTAAGGTACTGAACTAGTGGCATTAAATTGATGCCAATGAGAAACAAATATTACTGATGGAACAAATATGTAGCCAAGGAATAAAGGCACAAGTAATTTTAGATGGTTTTAGAAGACCACTGTGCAGTAGAATTCGTCCTCTGCATTTCAACACAATCCGGGCGGTGAAACACACATATGAACTCTAGGGGCAGAAATAAAGCGTGCCCGGAGAGGTGGAAAGCCCTAGCCACGGTGCTCAGGGAGCAGTTAGGGATCGGGTGCCCTGGTCAAGGGCACTTCAGTCGTGACCTGTCGGCTCTGGGAATCAAACCGGCAAACTTCTGATCACAAGCTCAGTTCTCTAACCACCAGGCCATGGCTGGCCCTAGTGGTACAAGTGGTTACACTGGTATAAAGTACTGGACTAGTAATTAGAAGGTCCCTTCACCACTGTCAAGGTGCCACTGTTTAGCCACTGAGCAAGATCAGTAATGTTTAATTGCTCGTATTGTGGTCAATCAAAATTATAAGCCATTATGTTTCTGCTAAATGCTACCAAATTTTCATCCAACACATCTCTCTCTCTCCCCCTTCCTCCCTCCCTCCCTCTCTCTCTTCCTCCCTCCCTCCCTCTCCCTCTCTCTTTCCTTCTCTCTCTCCCTCTATCTCTCCTGTCTATCTCCACTCCAGACAGTCCTGATGGACCAGGGAAGGTTTCTGGAGATGCAGTTGGAGCTGGAGCGGTTGGTCTTGGTGGCCTCAGTTTTGCTGATCGTGTATAACAGTGCAGGAGAGGCGATCTCAGGGTTGCCAGGCCTCATGGACACACTGAAGAACACTGTCAGGGTTTTGCTGGCCGACATGCACATTCCGTAATCACGATGCTGCACACATGGCTCCACTTTTCTGTAGCTCTTATTCTCAATTGTATCAGGATTTTTAGAGCTTCAGCTCTGTGTGTGGTTCACAGGTCCTTCCGAGAGGATGAGGCATTCACAGCTATTGCAGAGAAGCTGTGTTTGGAGCTGGGGGAATGTCTGACTCGGCATGGATTCTCACCCTTTCACACAGACAGACAGAATGCACTAAAGGGCCAGATTACAGCTGTCAGGTCATTAGATAACCCCATCCGCAAGCTCGTTGGTAATTCTTTTTATCACTTTTCTAGCTACTTGTGACATTGCTTACTTGCACATTTAAAATGTTTCCTAAAATGTTCCAGTATTTACCAATGTAATACCCACATTTTATTATCTACACTCTATTATCTACACTCTAATATATACACTCTATTATCTACACTCTAATATATACACTCTATAATCTACACTCTAATATATACACTCTATAATCTACACTCAAATATATACTCTAATATCTACACTCTAGTATATACACTCTACTATCTACACTCTAATATCTACACTCTAATATATAGACTATTATCTACACTCAAATATGTACACTTTATTATCTGCACTCCAATTTATACACTCTATTATCTACACCCGGAAGGCGTCCGGTGTAAAAACTATGTCAAGTCGATAAATCCACGTCCCCATAACATGAGCAGCTGAATATTATTATATTACATAACATTACATTACATTATGCGTCACCCATTTTTTCCTGTCGAGATGTTAACTGTCACATCTCCTATGCAGATTCTAGGATCCAGGCCTACCTTCTGAGCTTCTTGGAGTCAGGCCCTCACAGGGGACCACCAGCTGTTCCTGGGGGTCTGACTCCTATTAACAAAGAGCTGGAGGAGCTCGGACTCCGCCTCGTTCATCTCGTGAACTTCAACAAGTTGGTCTACTCACCATTCTACCAGAAAATCCTGCAAGACGTTTTTCAGCCTGTGGCGGGCTGCGACACTTAAGCTGTTAGGTTTGAACTGATAACTCGACAAAGCCTACCTAGGGTTCTAAAAACAACTGTGTTAATGGGTTTGCTGATTATGTCCCCAAAGCTCACCTGCTGTCAGTGCTAACAAGACGTTTGTCATAGGTTATACATTTGGAATCTCCTCTCATGACGTTTAATATCAGGGAACAGTCATTTGAGCTTGTTCAGTTCTAAAAAAGACTTTCTTTGTTCTGCAGCATCATGCTGGAGGGGGCGGCTCTGTGTATCGGTAGTAAGAAATTATAATAAATTAGATTTTGTCCCCCAGATGAGTCCAATATCTTTTTAAATAAACAGAAAGATGCTAAAATGGACCGATCGATGAGTATCCCAATCCCTACACATTTAAAAAAGGAAATACTGTCATTGGAAGAGCTTCGGAAGAACATTCATCCTATAATAAATGCAGCTATGTGGTTCGTGAACATGATTTTAGAGAAGAACAAAAACTGGCTTTTTTGTGGTAGTTTTACATTAGCATGAGTGACTGAGTGAAGCTTTACAGAATCTGATTGGTGCCTTACATTGTGGACGGCCAGCCTCGGTTGAACCTGCCCTGATCTCTTCCCATCTTTTTTCTACATATATTGTTTTAACTGAGGATGTTTCACAAAGATTTTCACATTTCTCATCCGGCCAAACTGTTACAAAGCAGTATTATATATAAAAATATATATAAATTAAAATATGCTATCCATAACATTGAAATAAAATGTATGTAACAAGCAGCTGATTTAAGTTGACACATCACTTCAATGTTAATTGTTGGTCATGACAGAGTAATTATCGTATATAGTATTTATACAGAAAGCGATATTAAAGATATTAAAAAGCGATGGTGAGAGTGTTTTACAGTTTTAACATGTAGCATAATATATTAAAGTCTAAACTGTCATGTACAGCACATAGTGAGCATCAGATGTGCAGCCTGGATAGATGTTGCTTTTCACTGTGTACTGTAAAAGTTTTTGTGGTGTGTTTAAACTTAACTTTTCAACCCGACAGCTTTCCTCAATAAACAGGACTGCAACCAAATGTGTGTGTGATTTATTTTAGTGTAAAAGCTCTCGGAAGGGGCACCTCTATAAACCAAGTGCGTCAGTCATTAATACTTAACAATTATTACAATCAGCCATGATGAAGATTACAGGAGAGTTGCTGACTACTCTCGTAATAAAAAGACCACCAGATCATAAATCATCAAATAAAACATCAAATAAGAGATTAGAAGATACCCTGGCTTCTGGACTTCTTGGTCTGGATGATCCTTGTGGATCAATGGAGTCGCTAATGGACTGTTGTTGGAGTTGTTTTATTGTAGTGCTATCATCTTATCATCTTAAAACATTAGTTTATTAACTTATAAAATTAACCAGACAACTTAAAATATCTTGACTTTATACTGTCTGCAATGAAATTAAATCAATTAAGTGAAATTGAATAAAAAAACATTACAGCCGTAGTAAGTAAAAAATAACTAGAAGGTGGGAGGCAATGGCAGAAACCAAGAGAGCTTAGGAAAACTAGCAAAAAGAGTAAGTATAAATTACTGCATCCTATCCTATTGTATCATATACTGTATTTTATAATGAATTAACCTCAAGTTGATTTAACTAGTTTGTAAAACAATGCAGAAAATTTAATACATATATTATCAACTTAAAGTATTAAGTTTATATAAATTCTTTTAATTTTAAAAAGGTGTTTTGAAGTTTAATATCAACTGAAACTTATGTACGTTAAACATACAAAATGACAGTTAATTATTTTTACCACATGGTGGCAGTATAGAGCTGAATGCGTTTCTACTGCCAATGTGCATTAGATGAACTTAGCAATATGCAATGTGATTCCATCTCACTGGCGGTCAAAGTTTCAGAAGGATGTTTTCTTATAACTTTTATTATAACGTGTGATTAGAAGCCAACGTCTTAATCGTGTTGTTACATTCCATTGTTTGCTAAACAGACACTGTTTCAGAAACTACACTTCCCATGAGCATTCAAACTTTGACCCTTCGTTCATTTAACGTGCAGTCTCAACTTTTTATGTTTGTAAAAATTAATGCTTCCTTGTGCTCATGACCAGGCTGAGGCTCATGATCACACTTACACTTACCAAGTCACACTTAAGGAGAATTCAGTGTTAGCCCAGCTGCTTAGGTACTAGGAACTGCTGACCAAAAGGTTGCTGGTTCAAAAATCAACAGTGCCTAGTCACCACTAATCGGTCCCTCTTGAGTTTGGTTGTAACTGAAGCTTGCTTTGGATACAAGCAATATAAATATAAATCTTAAATGGGGGTTAAGTTGAAAGTTACGTGGAGTAAACTCAGTCGGCAAGAGCATTAGATACATGTCACATAAATTGGCCCAAGACGAGGATTTACTTTAGTTACTTGTTTGTTGTGTGGCCATTGGGGACCGAAAGAAATGAGAATCGACTCTTTGAATTGACTCTAGATACTTATCAAACATTGGAATCACACAGGAATCAACTCAAAGAGTGAGCGTACTGGCGGAATACCCGGATGAGTAATCTGCATCTGATTTGTCTAGAGGAAATTTGCGTTGCCATGTGGGTTGTGTAGTCTAAAAACGGACTACAAACGGTGTAAAAGCCGTAACTCTGTTTTTGTCCAAAAATATTTAAATAATTTACATATACATTTTGGAATAAATTATAGTGCAATATTGATAATAATATAGAAGTATTTCGGCTCAAAAACGACTGTTTAGTCGAGCAAACGATCGACATGATCACAAAACGCGAGTGACGTAGGATCAGCAGGAGGAAGCGCGAGATCATTCTGGAGCTCGAGCTGAGAGGAGCAGTAATAGCGAGTCGCTGAACGTCTGGTGTGTGTGAGACAGTTGAGGAAGAAATGTCGGGTGTTTTCACCCTCGAAATGAAGACTAAAACTTACCCCAGTCCCAGAGGGCACCT
The DNA here is from genome assembly GCA_034509265.1 of Microcambeva bendego. Classification (NCBI taxonomy): domain Eukaryota; kingdom Metazoa; phylum Chordata; class Actinopteri; order Siluriformes; family Trichomycteridae; genus Microcambeva; species Microcambeva bendego. Next base: position 21,451,750 of record JAYDZG010000004.1, on the reverse strand, counting down.
TTAAACTCCCAGCGGAGCGGCTTTGGTTGATATGAATCATTCACTTGGCGAGTTATAAACAGTTGGAGATGAGGGAGATGACGGGGTTTTCTCCCTCGTTGTTCGGGAGAACAAGATGGCAGCTGAGCCAGTGTTCACATCCCGCTGCTGTCTCTGGACATTAAAGCTAAACATGTACCGAGCGAACAGTGCACTGCTTTCCCAGCGCATTCTCTGGTTGTAAAGGTGAGATTCCTTCTAAGTAACTTTTCAAGTGTTTCACTTGTTTACAGCGAGCATTGTAGCCAGCACGCCAGTCAACAGTTGGTGGGGAGAAAAGTTGCCATGGAGAAAACTTTGACCCGTAAACTTGTTTTTGTTTAAACGACTTGTTTTACTGCCTAAACTTTTAACAGAGGAATCATAGTTTGCTAAATTAACTCTTTTAATACACATTTTTCTTGTTAACATGTTTTCACTTCAAAAAGTTAACCAAACAACAACACGACTTAACGAAATATCGAAATCTGAGTCATTTCAAATGCGTTTACTTTGTACAGTTTGCGAAAAATGTCACTAATTTAAAGTAATAAATACAAACTTCAATAAACGCACAACTCAACATTATTCACACCATTCGACGCTTTGCTCGCTCACGTCTGGCACGCGCTTGTTCCTCTACACTAAACATGTTGATCTATGTTTTATATCGATTAAACTACTACTTTACTTAACAGCTAAAACATACGTTTTCATATATTGTGCCTATTCAGTTGTGTGTGTGTGTGTGTGTGTGTGTGGTTTTACAGTAAAGGTAAAACTTTTTGTTTTTAAGTGTGTCTGTATTATGGAACAACTTGCTGTTTTCTTAATGCTTGGATTGTATCCATCCACCTTATCAGTTTTTTTTCTTTTGACTAATCAATTACAATGTTATAAGATAAACGTCATTTTTTCACTGAACTAAAAGTGTAAACTTGTTATTGGACCTGACATTTTCTAAGCTACTTATTACTGTAAATACTAGCTAAGCTTTTTATCATTGATGGAAGTGGAAGAAAATGCACTTCTGTACAGTAGAAGTTAGTCTTGGGTGCCCGTCTAGGCTTGGATGTGAATGACTGAACTGTTAATTGCAGCCTGCATTTGATTGTGCTCTGTTGTAACTTCTCTGTTTCCTTTGGGTGGTTCAGTGTAATCTCTCAGTTCTTTGTTATGCAGTGAAAACAGTGCAGACATCTCAGCTGCTAGTTATAAAATGCCTCAAACCTGTAATCTTCTCTTGAGGTTCCCCCCAGACTGCCTGGCACTTTTATTTAATAACATCCAGCGTGGCATTGCTGGTAGTGTGAAGCCCTACACGGATATAATGTGCAGAGGTCTACTTCACTTAATCCAGGACACTGTCTTTGAGGAGGTTTTATATGTTCTCCGTGTGTTAGTAAGCTTTTTACCTTCTGGTTTTCCAGCTACCTCCTACACTCCAGGTGGATTCATTAAACCACTCATGGGTGTGTTTATGCCTGCAGTGCTCATGGCTTTTTTTTGTGGGTCGGCACTGAACATAAAATTTCAAGCACAGCACTGATCCAGAAGAGAGTGTTAGGTTATGGATGTAGCTATTTTGGACATTATTTAGTGTGTTTGCAGTGTTTTTTTAAAGTGTCTGTTTGTGATTTATGTGATTGATATTTATAAGTTCTCTGTCATTTCCATGTCACTCATGTCACTTTGTTTAATGTTAAAAAACATTGCAACCATTGGATAATTAAATAATAAATCATGTTTATTGTTCTTTTTGGTCCCCCATTATCTAGTTTTATCGACAGTGACTTTAGTTCCTATCTGCTGTGCAAATTAAGAATCCCTTTAGAACAAAGTTTTTCATGGTAGTTTTGTTGCATCTGAAGAGCCTGTGTCTTTTTTTTATTAAGTTTATTATTAGGTTAGCTTATTAAAGTCTTATAGGATAACTAGATTGCATGAAACTACTGCTCTCTTTTATTTTACCTTGTTGTTAAATGTGACTAAGCTACAGTATTGCGTTATGTCAAGCTATTAATAAAACATAATCATTGGTTTGGTCGCAGAAAGCTTGTTCCTTGGTAATTATTAAGTACTCAGAGATGTGCTGTTTTTTAGTATTACATAAGTAAAGCATTTCAAAATGGTTTTAATGGAACATGATGGCACAAGGAGAAATCAGATAATTTCCCCCTATTTTATTTTGTTTTCACTTGCAGTGAGAACAAACTCGCCTCTCACTATGCAGTGTTTGTGTCGGGCCAAATGCAGCTCCTGGTAATTCTGTGTTTATCTGTAACAGCTGAGGTATTAACAGGTGTTTATCTCCACGCTTCTCCCCTCCTCTGACCCCCTTTCTCATGAATGTTAAGATGGGGCCACCTGTCTCTGGCACACAGCAGCAGTTGAACCTACATGACAGGAAAGCATAACTCCGAACCCTAGCCTGGAGGCTCCTTGGTGATTAGGCAGTATCACGTTGCGGTTGCTCAGACAAAAAAAACAGCTGTGAACATCTTGTGTTTAAAACTTTAATAAGGATTAGTTTGGCCAAAATAAACTACACATCATTTGAATGTAGTTGACAAGAAGTGAGGTTTGATATGTGCTTATTCAGTTCATATTTGTAGTCACGAGTAACAGTATATAGCGCCCTCCTTTCCAACGCTCAGGGACTTGAGATGTCTCAGTGAAGATTAAAAAATGGGTTGAAGATTTAAGGGAACTTCCTGTTGTTGTTTTTTTTAGTTAATGTTGCACTTAAAACACACTAGAACACATACATTGCAGTTACATATATAAATAGTAAATGACATGAGAGAAATAGGAGCAATAAGGAAAAGTAAGAAAAAAAAGAATAAATGATTTTAATTAATTAATCTCAGAATACTCCCGGACGAGACCAGACCTGCCAAAATTTTACCGGTTGCCTACGCATGTCAAAAGAGAGTTTCTCCAGAGGAAGTAGGAATGAAATCTGATTAAACCACTGCCTCATCAGGGGCCTGGTGAGAGGACCAAAATGACAAGATGCAACAAAACCAAAGCCTGATTCAGCTGATCGTCGAATAGATCATCAAGTGGACCGTTTAGCAAATACGCCAAAGGGCACATATTAAACTGAATATCAAATATTTCCTCTATTTAAGAATGTACCTCCCTCCAAAAGGAATTTATTTGGTTGCAGGTCCAAAACGAATGAATAAATGTGCCCTTGTGTGCCTTTAGGATACGAGTTCAAACAAACAGAAGCCCAACTTCCTGTTGTTATGGTGTGGGGCAGATAAATGATTCGGGACAGGATTAAAATAGCTTTTTTATGGGAAAAAT
>JAYDZG010000004.1:21209145-21225662 GCA_034509265.1 Microcambeva bendego | reverse complement strand
GGAAACAGCTGCACTCCGGTCCCAAGCCCGGATAAATGGGGAGGGGTGGAGAAAGCAATGGCAAACTACTCTACTATTATTGCCGAAATACTTCATGGATCGATGATCCATCAAGTGACCGAGAGTCGGCTGCGACTAATCGGACAATCATAGTTTTTTTTTTTAATAATGTATAATTGTAAATATATACATTTGAATGTAGTAGATATGTTATACAGTATAAACATATACACTGACCTGGCATAACATTTATGACCACTGACCACTGAAGTGAATAACTGTTGGTGGGTGGGATATAGTAGGCAGCAAGTAAACATTTTATCCTAATGTTAATGCTGTAAGGATTTGAGCCAGGTAAAGGTCTAGGGTCAGAGCATCTCCAAAACTGCAGCTCTTGTATGGTGTTGTCAGTCTGCAAGGTCAGTCTCTATCAAAAGTGGTCCAGTAAGGAAGAGTGGTAAACCAGGGTCATGGGCGGCCAAGACTCACTGTTGCACATGCGGAGTCAAGGCTGAGCCGTGTGGTCCGATCCAACAGCTACTGTAGCTCAGATTGCTGGAAATACGTGATCAGTGTGGTTCTCTACACACATGGCTTTGTGTAAACTGGCAGATTAAACATAGGGGGGTGTCAAGCGATAGCCTAATGGTCCGAAGGACGCTGGTTCAAATCTCACCACTGCTAGGTTGTCACTGTTGGGCCCTTGAGCAAGACCCTCAATTGCTCAGACTGTATTCTGCAAGTCACTTTGGATAAAGGTGTCTGATAAATGCTGAGAATGTAGATGTATGGTAAACTGGCAGATGGGGATCAGAGAGAGACCAGTGCCAGAAAACCAGCGAGGTATTAACACCTAGTCAGTTCAGTGGAGGAGGTTTTACTTCAACGACACAGTTAAGATATGATAGGAAAATTGATTCCACAGAGTGTGGAGTGTGTGTGGGTATTTAATGTTTTTATCTGGCTGATGTGTGCACATCTATCACATCAGATGTAATTTGCACACATAAATCCTGTCTGTGTGAATACATCTGTTCAGCTTTACAATCAAAAGCACGATCTTGCTCGGGTGATCATCAGCATCTGTGCTCACAATGGACACGGATAAAAGAGGAGAAATAAGCAAAGCACACCCGGACAAAACCCTTTCCTCTTTTTTTAATCGCAGGGCGAGCGTGGTGCAAAGGAAGATCATTCACTTTCAGGATGAAGGCTCTCTCACCAGGAGGCTGTGCGAGAAAGGTAATTATAAAAGTTTTTCTCAGCTGCACAGCCAGATGCAGATAATTACGTTACCTCGGACAATGCCGGTATAATTTGCGTTCCCTGTTGTATTGTGGTGTTCTTTGTGTCGGGAGCTGCGCGGGGGTGTTCGTACAGATGTACGAGACGCGGCGTCCATGTGGACTGGAACTCATTTAATGCTTTTGTTCCGCAGATCCTCTCGCCGCCACGGAGAGACCGCTGCAGGAGTGCTGCGCATGTGGGACGGCCAAATATCGACTCACCTTCTACGGGAACTGGAGTGAGAAAGTGCATCCCAAAGACTATCCCCGTAAGACATGTACACACCTGAAGGCTTTTATTTCATCATTTTAGGTTTATTTGATGATATATTAAACAACATTATGTCTAGGGAACGTAAATGCAATGAACAGTAATAGGGATGTAACAAAGCTCCACAAGAAGCAAGAACTTTAAAATCAATGCACAATTTAAATCAGCAATTCATGGAAAGGAATCGATACTGGCGCCGGTGCTGTTCACCTCTCCTGGTTGACGGCACTTGCCAGACAATTTTATTCATGTAAGGATACTTTATTTTTATTATGAATATAACAGGAATTTTTATTTCAGTATTTGACACAGCATGGGAAATGTGCAGCTGTATTTGCTTGGTTTGTTTATGATGATGTATTAATACTCCCTTGTGTAAATTAACATTTTCTCCCACAATCCAAGCCAGGACTAGATTATGTAACTTTTTAACCTCAAGTTGAACTGGTTCTAGCTCCTCATTTCAGTTCATCCCAGTGGTGCTCAGTGAGGTCGAGGTTATGACTCTGAGCAGGTCACTGGAGTTCCAGAACACTAAACTCATTAAACAGTAAATCCTCATGGACCTGGCTTTGTTCAAAAGAGCAGAGTCATGCTGAAAAAAAGAAACTATTTCCACAGTATTGAGATGGAGTAATTTAAAAGTTCAAGAGTGGCTTTACCGTCATTTCAGTCAGATGCAAGTGTGTATTCAAATGAGTCAATTTGGAAAAGCCACATACACTGTGCAAATGAATAATAATAATGATATTTGGTATTTATATTGTGCCTTTCTAGTACCCAAGGACACTTGGTTGTTAAAGAAAAAAAGGGTGAGGGAGGAATTATTGAGAGAAAAGGTAGAAAAGGACTGTGGTAACCTTGTTGGTAGAGCTTTAAGATATCAACCAGAGATTGCTCAAATCCCAGCTCTGCTATGCAACCATTGTCGGGTCCTTGAGCGAGACCTTTAACCCTCACTGCTCCAGAGGTGCCGTACAATGGCTGATCCTGTGCGCTACGAAAATAGAATTTCAAAGTACTGTACATCTGTATGTGTGTAGTTAACAAAGCCATTCTATTCTGTTTTAAGACGAGTCTTAAAACAGTAGATGTGAATAGCTTGAGTTGGATTATTCCAAAGCGTTGGGCCATTACACTGAATGCTTTACCGCGGACAGTGACTAGTCTAAATTCTTGGACTGCCAAGAGGCCAGTATCAGAAGACCTGAGTGTTTGTCTTGTAGTACAGGGATGCAGGAGTTGTGATAAATAGACCAGAGCCAGAATATTAAGGGATTTGTATGTTAGGAGCAGACCTTTAAACTGGATAAGGAGAGGGATGGGTAGCCAGTGAAGTTGATGGAGGATTGAAGATATTAGCTTTGTTATTAGTATGAAAGAACTTGAGCAGCCGTGTTTTGAACATGTTGGAGAGATTTTGTTGGAGATGCCAGGGAAAAGAGCATTGCAATAGACTAAATGGGACGAGATGAAAGGAGGAACCAGAATTTTAGCATCAAGCGAGCAATATTGTTTTACCATGGAATAAAACAGTAGTCTTAATATAAATAAAAGACTTTCAATAAATGCAGCAGACATTTCTAATGAGTAAATGATAAGAGGTAAAACATTTTCATTTACTGTTAGCAATGTAGGGTTTATATAGCAGCATGGATATCAAAGAGTAAAGTGCAATATTCCAATATTGAGCAAAGCTGCATGTAATCTAGTCACTAGGTAGTTGTGCATTGTAGTTGTCAGTGCTCATGGAACAAGACTTTCTGTATGTGTGTGAGAGTTTATGAATGTTTGTATGGTAGTGTGTATGAACATGTGTGTAAGTTTCTGTGCCTCTACCTGCCTCATCCTTCATTCTGTGTTTAGCAAATCACTGAACTGTACAATTTGGACATAAAGATAGAACATCATCAGGAAGTATAATGAGTGGAAACACACAGCAGCACCGACAGTGCCAGACCACCTACCCCGTCTTTGGATTGAGAAAGAAATCATTCAAACAATGGAAGCATAGATTTCACTGTTTCAAAAAACATTAAGAGAATTACCTACTATCACCATCTGCTGTACTTAATATAGAAAAAAGTAAATTTAGTCCATAAAGGACAAATCTGTAAACTATTGTTAAATATACTCAACATCTTAGCTGTCAGACAGCATTGTAATTTGTGCTTATGTAATAAGCATAAGGACCTCTTGTAATTTGAAATTCTTTTGTCACTTAACACGATCCATTACTGCATCAAGCAATGTTACTCACAACTTGGTTACCAAGAAAGCCATACTTTTATTTAGGTTTTTGGGCTCTAGCTCATCTCGGATGGACCAAAAAGAAGTCATGGTTTGGTTTTGGAGAAAAAAGGATGCAGGGGTCTCTTTTTTGTGTCCTTGCAACAATCAGAATATTATCAGTGAAAGTTCCAATAGCCAAGATCTTGGAATGAGGGCAGCAATGCTCACTATTAACACAGTTGTCCTCGTGTGTTCCACCCCAATAGATCTGCCTCCGGTTCCTCTCAAGGTTTCTTCTTGTAATCTAAGGGAGATTTTCTTTGCTGTTACCACCCCAGACCTGCTCATCAGGTTTTCTTGGTGTCAGTTGTGGATTCTGTAAAGTTGCTTTTAGACAATGTCTATTGCAAAAAGTCTTTCCATTAATACTTGTTTATAATAATTATATTAATCACGTTTAATGAAAAAGCACAAACAAAATGTGAGTTTCTAAAAGCAGAACACCGAGTCACATGATCATTCCCCTCCACATCCGTTCTACCGTCTCGGTCAATATTTAAATAGTCTTCCATTCACCTTCCACTCAGACGGTCCTCACTGATGATTTCCTAAAGGTCATGTTTGTTCCCTAAAGGGCGTGCCAATCACTGGTCAGCTCTGATCGGCGCCTCTCACTCCAGGAACTACGTGGTTTGGGAATACGGAGGATACGCCAGTGAGGGAGTTCGACAGGTGGCGGAGTTCGGCTCACCCGTCAAGATGGAGGAGGAGATCCGTCAAAAGGTAGGTGGCAAATTCTCCCACGGGGTGCAGCTGCAGTTTATTGTGCTGGTGAAATGTCAGAACCGTACCGCCTTTACAGCAGAGCCGCGGATAAATATAGCATCCAGCAGAGCCGCATCCGGCTAACAACTACTCAGAATAGGCTTTACAAAACCACTGAAAGGGAAAAAATATGAAAAGAAAGTGGTAAAGAGAGAAGGAAATCTGATTAATCTGTAATTATGGGAAATGTGAAGTAATTTACCTAAATTAGTGTAGTAAGTTTGTCTTCTGCTGAAGAGGATCCCTGATTGCAGTCCAACCCATGTGCAGCCCTTAACAGAACCATTTTCACCCATGCACTCTGCCAATCAGGTCCTCACACAGCATTTGAACCACACCCACATTGAACCACTACCCCTCCCTGCAGGCACTGCCAATTAAGTCTACATGGAGCTCACATGACCAGTAGCAACGTCCAAGGAGTTCTAAACCTCTATCATGTTTGACTATCAACTGCAAGGCTGAAAGTTAAAATCCCTGTTCTGCCATGAGGTCACTGAGCCCTTGAACAATCCCTTGATACACCTGTGCATGCATATCTGAAATATAAAGGCTTTTTATTCTATTAAGTATGATGAGGATTTGAGGTTTGTGAATGGAGGAATTAGTAATCACAATGAAAGAATGAATATATGAAGTAGTCACAATGATTTTACTGGTGTGTTGTCCTTTCTTTAGAGAAGGCTTTGCCCATGGGTAATTTTTTTTTTTTTTTTTTTTGCATCGCTACGTCAGAATCTCATTAGCATTCTCATTGCTGTTCCGCTGTCAGAGATACTTAAGTGAATGCTTTAATAGCACACACTCTCCTGAACCTGGAAAATAGCATGTCAAGGGTCAGGCGGTTAGGGAGTGGGGGGTGGAGTGGTGGATCGCATCTTAATTAGTCTCATTTGTCGTAATACTTCAGTCTTTCTCAGCGTTAATTTGATCTTAATTCCCTCTCCGTGAAAGACGAGTCAGATCCAGACTCGGGGTGATAAAATGGAGAGTAAGCTACCGCTCCAGCCGCCCAGTGTGCCAAAGCTGGTGTTGGGTAAATACAGCAACAGGAGGATGGAGGGCAATTTTAATGGGCATCAAGAGCAGGTCCGTCGTCTTGTTTTTATTTGTCATTCAACACAGATTGGATGGACGGTGACCACCAAAACATTTCAAATGTTTAGATTATAAATGTCTATCATTTCACTAAATCTTCTAGACCACCAAAGGTAAATAGAGGTCACACCTGATTGGAAGATCAGGTCATTGTTGCCCTTGGTTTGTTAAATGTTAAAAGTGAACATAAAAATGTGACCCGTCACTCGTAGCACAGTTTCAAACTAGTCAAATATAAAACAGGTTAAACTAAGCATTGTGCCCACATCACTCCCCCTTAAATCAGCTTCACTTCTTACCAGTGTTGTCCCATTATCAAATTTAGAATTTTTCTGTTAAGCTTTTCACTTCTCTTCCTTTAAATGTCAAATAAATATTTCCTCTTTACTGCTCATAACTCATCTTCATCCATAGGTCTTAAGTTTTTTTTTTTCCTCAAGTGGCCTTGTGTAAGTGAAAAGCACTTTATACAATAGTAATATTGGTATTATTAATATTACTGTTAATAATAAGTATTCATATAATTACTGGTACTGTGATTATTGTGATTGCCATCTTTATTATATTATTTTATCAATACAAATTTTAGTATAACTAGTATAGTAATATGATCATTATCACCACCTATTATTATTTACAATATTTTGTCCTTATTGTCCTCACCATCATAGTATTGTTCCTATTTATCATTATGTATAGCAATAGTATTATTATAATCACCATATTATAATTTTTGGTAGTATTGCTAGTAATATTATCATCATTATTATTACTAGTATTATTATTGCTATTATCATCACCTTATGATTAATGATTAAACTATTTGAGTTGTAAATCAAAGTAGTCTTTTTGATGTTCGCCGTTTAAACAGAGCTTCATGTTTTCAAGACTTTTCTGGAGCCAAATCAACTTTTAGAGGTGTATCAAAGTGCTGCTGAAGGTTGAGGTCGAAATCTGAGGTGCAACTCTGTCTTATCGCTGATTAAATTGATACTGAAGTGGAGCAGATTCCCTTTTGATTTGAGTGTATTGGAAAAGCCATAAAACTCCCTGAACCAGTGACGACATAGTGAGAAGAGCGACTGTTCGTGTAGCTGAAAGTATCTCATGGAGATCACTCTACTCTGTTTCTGTTAGCTCATGGTAGGGTGTGCAAATACTTTCACCTAGTGTATATATTATTATTATTAGATTTATTAACCAAGCCTGTGCCCATACTGAAGTGAATTAAGAATAAATCATGCTTTAGAATGTCACCTGAGGGAGTAAATAAAGAAAGATCTTCTCTCAGGCGGTTTGGGTTATTAGTTGATCTCTTGTTTAACCCGACGCTGCCGAGCTGCTCCATGTTACGTTCACGTTGATGACTGCTGTCGGTTTTCATCCTCGATCATCTTCATCGATCTGTCTCTGCCTCTCTGTTCCGGCTTCGTCGTACATTAGCTTTGTCATGTTTGTCATTTTTCCAGCGTGCTGTCGTTCATCCGCCAGCTACTTTATCACACTCGTGCTTTTTCTGTGCTGTTCATTTATCATTTTGCGCGGCTCGGTCTTGATCCCCAGAGGACTTTTCCGCTTGCTTGGTTCTGTCTCGATACTGCTGGTCGGTTTTCTGTGACGTGTTCATTTGTCTCAGAGCGTTGTGTGTGTACAGCTCTTGGCTGGGGGTGAACGGCTCCAGACGGGCATGAACATAAACAATTACACGAGCATTTGACAGCAGTGCTGGAGAAGATTTGTTACTATAGTTCTATTTGCTTCTGTGTTTTAATGAGTTATTAATGAATTAGGGATGTAATAATTTACAAGGAATCTTTTAAGAATCAATTCACATGGGGCACGATTCGACATGATCACTTTAAACAGCAGATGGTGCCGGTGCTATTTTTTGCCTTCGTTTATAGCTTTTTCTTAACCTCAGATATAACATGTTTACTTTCTAAAGATAAATCATAAAAGGACACTGTCAGAATTTGTCTTCAGATTTATTTGTAGAGTTCAGATCATTTGTAGAGTGCATCTTTACATCCCTAAACTCTATTATATCCAGTTGTTGACCTGTGATGGACTGAGAACTGTCTGGGACGTTTCCTACATTTTAGCCAGTGAACCGGACTCACTGCAACTCATCTGGTGGTAAAACAGTCAATAAATGGATACATGAATGAATCCAGATGTTCTAACACTGGATGCCGCAATGTTGCCACATGTAGTCCTCGCCACTATCAGGTTACTGCGGTTGGGCTCTTGAGCAGAGCGCTTAATCATCAACAACGTAGACTGTAGACTCTCAGTACTGCAAGTCACATTGGGTAGAGGTTTCTGCTAAATGCTGAAATTGTAAATGTAACATCTCTTCCCAACCTGCCTGTCTGAAGGTCTTATGCTTGATGAAACGTTGAAGTGTCCACATACTTTTCTCAGTGAAGTGCCTGACTGAGGTGTGCAGTCACATTCAGGGTCTGAACTTTCTCACAGCACTTGAGTCGAGAGGAGCAGAACAGGACGAAAGCAATCTTTCACGGGTGACTTTATCATTGGCTTGTATTTTCAGCGACCCGTCTCATGTATGGCCATTTATTTATCTATTCCTTCATGCGTGTGATGAGCGTGGTATGCAAATGCCCTCTTCACTGCCGGGGTTTGATTGCGCTTGTGAATTCTGACCTTGAACTTCTTACCTGTATATAGAGCTCATTTCAGAAAGCAGTGTTCAGGAGTCTGAAATTGCATTATAAAATATGTCGATGGTTTCTGAGGAGAGGGGATGTGAGGGTGGTATGTGTGTTTATCTAGCTAGTACAGAGAGTTCTTGACTTATGTACCTTCTACCATACGAACATTTTGGGTCACGAATGATTTTTTTCAACTTAACCTTATGAACAAATTTTGGGCTACGAACCGAAAGACTTCATGTCAAGAACTAGTGCTCTCTCTACATAGGCAGCATTGTGCGACGAGTTATTTTCAAACTTAAATAAACTATTTTGCTGTTTATTTTGTAGAAAGGTGTTCATGTGTATTGATTTGCAAATTCTGGCTTGTCATGGACAATGTAACTGTTTTCGGTACATGGAGGGAGGCGGGATCTGACGTTGATGTTGGTATGTTGAGCCACCTTGTCCCATTGGTTTGAATGACATGATGCTAACTGTTAGCTTAGTAAGCATTCGAATGATCCGGTTCATAATCTTCTGTCCTTAGATAGCTCCCTATGTAGGCAGTAAGAAAGCAGGGCAGCTCACTAGCTTTTTGAACAAACCCCATATGTATGTCAACGACATCGTGAACACGCCGACCGTGGAGATTGTTTTCCTAATGTTTTCTTTATATTTTGTAAAATTAAATATTAAAATGTCCAAAAAGGAGCAGAGAAAGAGTAGTGATAAAAAAAGGAAAAAAAAGAAATGAATGATGGTGTAATAGAGTACACGTACCGTACTGAAGTGTGTGTGTGTGTGTGTGTGTGAGTAGAAAGGCTTTAACTACAGCATTAAGTTTCTTTGATTTGTTTTTCATGTCTCTCAGAACTAACATGCCGTTGCTGGTCTGTACCACACATGTGGGTTCAGTCTCAAATCACTGCCGTCCTCCCCTCCAGGATTCACCAAGCGAGCTGCCTACATGCACAGTTAACCAGATAGAGAAATTTGGGGCGCTCCCTGACAGCCAGGCGCGTGTCAATATTTCATTCAGTGTTTCGTGGAGATCTCAGGACTGCGTATATCCAAAGTTATCACAGGAGTGGCGGGGGGCAAATTAGGGCAGTGTTTTGTGTGAAACTCCTTGTTGGAGTAGGACGGGGCCTGCTGGGATACACTCGGCTCTGCTCTACTGTGAAATCTCAATTCCAGTAACAGCATGAAAAGATTTGCATTTATTTATTTGGTGCAGGCGTTCATCCGAAGGGACTGGCGAATGAGAAATGAGAACTGTACCTGTCTGATGGTTTATGGTAACGCCGGTGTCCACAAACTGATGGAAAATGACAGCAAGGTTGTTTTTTTCTGATAACCTACCGGGAGAGGTTAGAAATAAGTCTAAGAAATAAACTGTTCTCAGTATCTGCAGCATCAGTAATCTGTTCAGGGTTATTGTATTAATCTCAAGCTTGTTCTTACTGGACCACAAATTTGTATTAATACGGTTTAACATCTGACATTTTGCCTAAAGCTAATTGACTGGTCTGACTGGGAAAGGGGAAAAACTCTTAGCACGTGCAGAACAATTGCATTAAAAGATACTGAAAAAAAAGTACAGAAAATGCAGGTTAGTTTTGTGACCTGCAAAGTGACCATCATGCAGCTAAATAGATATTGAAAGGAAGGAAGCTGAAAAATTTACATGTAAGAATATAAGATGAAAGTAAAACTAGGACATCTCTTGTGTTATGAGGCCGTGTCTGTGGTAAAGGAGTACAAAATAAAAATAGATATACCTCATAAATTTACAGTATAAATTTGACATTTTGACACCAACCACATTTAGTCTCCTTGAAAAACAACAAATTAAGAAAGTGAATGAGTAATTCATATCAATTATGACAATTCCAGCTGGCCTTGTTCTAAATCCCATGTTTCTAAATTGTAGGGCTCTTAATCGCTCTAACATGCAACCTGGAGTCACTTGCATGTGCTGTGGAAATGATGCCTTTCGTTCCTAATAATAGGCGGAAGCCTGACGGCCGACAATAATTGCATCACATGAAATGTTAATGTCAAACCGAGACATGGTTTAGAACAGCGGGGTGCAGCTGCGCTCATTTTTAGGCACCGTATAGACAAATTTCGCACCGACCACCCCAGAGATTAAATCTCATTAGTGATAATGGCCGTCCTAGAAACTTTACATTATGAAAAAATAAAGTATTTTTTGCTGCCTGTAATGAGTTGGAAAATGCGAACTCCTTTATGAATGAATAGGCGGTGAATTACTTTCTTAATGAGCTGGATTTTTTAATGGCTCATTATTAAAGTCCTGTGGTTGAGATTTTCATCTCAGGAGGTCTCGAGTGACACAGTGGAACCGTTAGCCCTGAAGTCCAGACCTCACAAGCTGAAATCTGAGGTTTTTAAGGTATTTATTTTGTTGTTGCATTTTCGCCCTTTTCATCCAGACTTTACTACATTCAAGTGCCAAATTGAGTCATGCTTCCTCTGCACTAATGTGACTCTTGCTCTGATTGAGAACACAGCTAACCCATGTCCACTCTGATCCATCGACTAAAGCGGGATGCATTTTGTCTCCTTCATTTCCTACCTTTTACTCCTGATGTAGCACAGTTGGTTTGTTTTTCTAGGAGGGTTTACTTGTTGCGGACCACTTCTTTTCACCCATGCTTTCTGCACGATCATCTCCGTCTGCTGAAGAGGGTCCTTTCATTTTTCTCACCTAGCAGACACTGCCCAATTTCTGTATGCTGCAGGCACTTCCAGTTGTAGAAGATGCCACATTTTATTATATATTATAATTTTTATTATTTTGAAGACAATTATAAATATTTTTGTGGTAATGCATGTTGGGGAAAAGACACCAAGCTGACTCGACAGCAGAAATGCTAATGCTAGAACATTAATGCTAGTTTTTGAGGGTGGCCCAGTTTGATATTAAACTAGTACAATAGCACTGAGATTATGCAACAGGCAGAATACGGTGTTCGACAAAAGTAGACAAAATTAGCTTGTTTGCAGGGTGGGAAACAGTCCCTGAAAAGAGGGCGTGGACTTGAGACCCCAGCCTGTGATGCCAGGACAGTACTGAAGGAATACAGAGATCAGGGTGTGGAAGAAGCATGTGTGAAGCTAATACCCTCCTCTATGGGATGAAAGGGAAAAGTTTGTAAATATTAATTATTCCGTTCATTTTCCATAACTCCTTATCATAATTGGGGTTGGAGAGAGGTGATGGAGCCTATCCCAGATCTTCAACGGACATAAGGCACACAGTAACACCAATCTTGTAGCATGTCTGTGGCTTGTGGGAGGAAAGAATCTAGATTGTCCCACCTGGGGATCGAACCCTGGACCTGCTCACTGTGAGGCAACAGTGCTACCCACTAAGCCACCGTGCCGCCCCTATTAAATTATTACTTGCATAGAGAGCTTAGTTACTGGGTGAGAAGAATCTTTAAAGAGAGAACATAGTCATGGAAAAAATAAGAGACCACTTCAAAATTATCACTAATTTACTTTACAATTTATAAGTATGTGATTTGTTGTTTAATTCTATTCAAAGTCTTATTATAGTTTATAGAAGAAAAAAAACACCGCCGCTCATTTTTTGTCAACCACATGCTTCGAAATGTAAACTAAAATATAGTGATTATTTTGAAGCGGTCCCTTATTTTTTTTTCACGACTGTACAGACTGGTGCCCTGGTCTCTGAGGATGAGCACTAAACTAGTTCAGTATTGAGGATCAGGTATTCTTAAAGGAAATGAAAGTGGAAGATTGACTGCACATTGTGAAACCTCCAGGGAGTCTCACCGTAGACTTGAGAACTTATGTACTTTATGAAGTACTACTCTGGAATTCCAATGAAACATCTGCTGATTTCTTTTAGAGCAGAAGATTTGTTTAGCTGATACTGAACCTTTTCACTACTGAGACTGAGTACGATGGAAGCGGTTGAGGATTAGAGGCTTAATTCTAGGGTCCAACTGTGCTTGCTCAGGACTTTAACTTTTAACTTTTCAATCAATAGTTCAGTTCATTAAAGCAGCAGTTCTCAACCTTTTATCTCTTTGACCCCCAATGTAAAAATGGTACAGCCTTAACAGGGGTTATTATTGTATCCTCACATGAGGTGCATTTCTCTGTGCAAATTGTCATTCATTTTCTTGGCTCTAGCCAAGTTTCCATTTGTGTGAAATGCTCATCAAATCCTCTGAAAGTGTCCGAATATGTTCATGTTCAGCTGTTTTCTCCTCAATGTGAAGTAATACACTTGTGGACTGGTGTTTTACAGTTCTAGGTGCTGAGAAACTGTGAGAATCTGCTTCTAGTTGCAAGTTTGCTTTACATGGCTTGCTAAAAGACTATTATTACTGCTCATAAGTTCTCTCCACTACTACTGAATTCATGTTGTGGTTTTAATATGTCATGTTAAGAACAATGCTCACATCGACTGTGAACCAAATACAGAAGCTTCAACATCATGGTTCTGTTAAACTGATTGAACTTTGACACACAGAACATTTAGCACTATTTTTGCTTTCATTTACGTTCAAGCTGTTGTTCATGTTCAAGCTTTGGATGACGATCAAACATGATGTACCACTACCGAAATTTCTCAGTCCTGTTTTACTACAGCATGTCATGTTAAGCTTTGTTCATGTTTATTATCTTTATGATCTTTTCTGATTTGTGGGTTTAATTCTGGTGAACTGGAGAAATCTTTCACTTTAAATGTTGAAGAACCTTCTAGTGGTTCAAACTCTACAAATTAAGATGTGGATGTTAAGACCAATTAGAATTGGTGCAAAGTTTGCTTGAGATTTTCCAAAATAAAGTTTTGTTATATTTTAAGATTATTGAAGTGCACTTATTAAAAACCCTACAGAATTTTGAATTATTTCATAACACTATTAGATCAGCATTCATTGAGATCTCCAAGCTAGGTCGTCTTTATCTTAAATGAGTGATTTATGCTTAATAAAGCACTTTTACTGTGTTTAAACATTGTTTGCAGTTGTGGCTTTAGTAGATTATTTAAAGGATCAATGTGATTTAATTTCTGAATGGCTCTTGCAGCTGAGAAGAATTTTGTAGTCAGTTTAAACATCCACTTCCATCCTCTTCAAACAGCAGAATATCGGGTCTGCTGTAGAATCTTTCCTGGAACTGAACTCTTCTAGCTTGGTCTCGAAAGCTTGGTGGACCCATTCAGTCCAACACGGATGTGAGAACGTACCACGATGCTCTTTGAAGTCAACAGCTTTGGTGTTCAAAGTGCACATCTGATGAAGCGATCGGACTCTGTGGCATTTATCACCCCAGTCTGCCGTTTCCTCTCTCTTTGTCCCATGATGTGCATCTCAAAGCTGACAAGCAGCTCATTTGCATGTGTTTGAACATATTAATGACAAAAATGTGTATCTGGTACACAAATGTGTAACGAAGGTGCTTTGGTGCTTGTGGTGGCTCACCGCTTTGTGCTGAACCTACTGAGAATTGTCAATCAAAAGTGAAAAAACAACAACAAAACAGATTTATTAATACGTCTTTCACTGGCTGCTGGCTAGAAAACAATTTTGAATATATTGAGCAGTTGTGGTCTTAAATTTAGCAACAACAAAGAAATTGTATGTAATTCTTTAATAATTAGCAATCTCAGGTCCCAAACCATTAAACAGAGAAGATCAGTTTGTGCAGTGTGATGAGTTGTATCAAGTAGTGAAGGCAAGCCCCATCATTTGTTGTGGCACAACACTTTTTAAATGTAAATTATCATTGATTTGAAATTTTTACAAGTACATGAACAAGTTTTTTTTGTGGCTTTTAGGGAGACGTTAGTTGACATGTTAATATGTTGTGCCACCTCGTTGATTTGAATTGCACGATGCTAACTCTATTAGCTTCTGAGACAGCAAGGCAGCTCACTCATTTTTGAACAGACCCCATAAAATGTTTCTGCCTGTGTCTCATTTTCTTTTCCTGATTTCATTTTTTTAAATGGGTAAAAGTTATTTTAATCTGAATTAAGTTCACCGGATTGAATTTAGAAAACTCAATGTGCCGTGAAATTCGTCCTCCGCATTTTAACCCAATTCGTGCTGTGAAACACTCAGACACAGTAGTGAACACTAGACACGTTAAGCACACGTGTCCGGAGCAGGGGGCAGCCCTAGCCATGGCACCCGGGGAGCAGTCATAGAGGTGCGGTGTCACCACAAGGGTTAAGGGTACTTCAGTCTGCTCTGGGAATCGAAACCGCAACCTTCTGATCACACATACATACATTAACAGTATAAGGTGTAACAACAATACATACAAAATCAAAAATAGAACTCTGAAAAACATTTAAAAATAATTGTACATTTTTAAATTTTAAATTGTGCTAGGAAAAATATTGTACCTTATGTTGACTCGGTTTTGGTGGCTCCTTGGAAAACTGAATTGCCCACCTCTGTTATACACATTGTCAACAATAAATTATTTGTATTTTACTTGTTCTGTCCAAGTTTGGCTACAGATTCTAATTTCTGTTTTTAAAGAAGGTTTAATATCAGTTTCTTTTTGGCAAAGTAGTTTTTGTTCCTTGTAGCATGGACCAGCCCTCAGTGTACAATAGATGCGTTCAGCTCTGTCTCGCGGTTCATCCATCTCCCATTAGGCGACGTTTCTCCTCCAGTTAAGGAGGTCAGGCCGATCCGGCAGAAGAGATGGATGGAATAAATAAGCCTTGGGGGGGAGCGGAGCGAGACGACTGGAGCTTTACCTTCTCGTTCTGCAGCTGTGAACGGGACAAATCTTCGTTAATGCCTTTTACCCACAGCCTAAGTCCTTACCAGCTCCTGGATGCCAGCCATCGAATTCCAGCCACAATGTTTGGGTCAGACTGTGAAAAATGCCATCCAGCAGTTTACCGTGGAACAATCAACTCGTTTCAGCACGCCTGGCAGTTTTCAGGCTTCTGTCAGCTCAGCTTTAGCCGTTCTGAAGTGATGGGCGATTTTTAAAAGCGAGGCTAATGCTTCTGCTGGCCAGGAGTCTGACGGATGCAGCCTCACCAGAGAAAAGGGAAAGAGCAGCCGCGGTTCATGAAGGTGTCTAGTTTTTTGTGGTTGAAGATTTGTTGTCTTTGTGGAATGTTCAAATTCTATGAAGATTTTTGCTGGATTTTTTTGTGCATCTGTCATCGAGGCCGTGAACTCGTCCCTGGCTGTGTTTACCGAGTAGCACTCTGCTAAAGCAGATTAAGTCTGAGACAGAAGAATGGCCTGCAAATTACTGCATCATAAAAATACACTGCAGACAACTGCTTCCATGGGTGGATGGATAATTGGATAGATGGGTGGATGCATGAATAGATTGAATGGCAGATGGATGGATTTTTGGATAGATGGATGGAGGAATTAGTATTTTGGAGTTCCCAGGTGTGCTGAGCACTTGTTTGTGTGCTTTGTCGTCACTCTGAGGTTTAACTCATCGCAATCTCATCTAAATTGGCTTTTGGCCAGGTGATTGAGGAGGCCAAGGCTAGAATATTTGACCACGGCTTCTTAGCTACTGGTATAAGGCTGACAAGTTGGGTGGATGGAGCTATGAGTGAAAGGATTAATGGGTGGGATGGATGAATAGATTGGGTAGATGAATGTTTTGGTGGGTGGGTGGGTGGATGGATGGATGGATGGATGGATAGATGGATGGGAGAGTGAACAGATTGATTGATGGATGGATTATTTGATAGTTGGATGGATGAAGGGGTTGATGGGTTGATAGATTGACAGGTTTATGAGTGGGTGGATGGCTAGCTGGCTGAATGTAAACAGGTGATGGGATGGATAGGTGGGTGAATTGATGGGGATGTTTGAAGGGCTGAAGGTGTTCATTATATACAACCAAAATTATCCTATTATTAACACCCCTGAAGCTGACCTCTGGACTTAAGGATTTAGAGCTGTGAACTAGCTGGGATGAAAGTCAGCACCTTGTGGTCACAATTCTTCCCTGAGAGAAATAAGTGATGGGGAGAGCTCCACAGATAACAAATCCTGCTAGTAAGAACCTTTGATTTTAACACTGCGGACCACACCACAGTGGAATTACAACATTAAAACCCAATGAACATATAACCACGTGTCT
>JAYDZG010000004.1:21189582-21207308 GCA_034509265.1 Microcambeva bendego | reverse complement strand
TGTGATTAGTGTGTGTGTGTGTGTGTGTGTGTGTGTGTGTGTGTGTGTGTGTGTGTGTGTGTGTCACTAATAAGAACCCAAATCTGTACACACAGTGCTATAGAAAATCTCAAAGCGGACCAGTTGTTGCAATATTGGCTGCTTTAATCTTTTTGACAGCTAATTCATTTTTTTGGAAGGTCTCCCGAGGCTTTTTCTCATAAGAAGCAACACCGTGTTGTAGGATTTAATTGTGGATGGCACATGGTAGATACACAGGGACTCTCAGGACAAACGGCGCTGTGGAGGAGGGGGTGGCACTGATCAAGAAATATTCTAGATCTCGGAGGAGTTGAATGTGTTACTGGGGTTGTGAAAGTGTTTATTTCTCTGCTGCACCTGGTGTCCAAATGATTTGTACCAGCCAGCTGGAACCGTACACAGATCAGGCATAACATTATGATCACTGTCCTAATATTGTGTTGGTGCCTTTTTTTCAGGCCAGAACAGCCATGTAACTGCTGCTCTGTGTATCCGGACACCTTTTATTCCATCAGAACCAACATTAACTTCAGCAGTTTGAGAAGCAGGAGCTTGTCTGTTGGATCAGACTGCATGGACCAACCTTTGTTCCTCCTGTGCATCACTGAGCCTTGTGGGACCATCCCCCTATCATTAATTTGACCTTCCTTGGACTACTTATGCTAGATACTAAACATTGCAAACCGGGAACACCCCACAAGGGCTGCATTTTTTTGGAGAAGCTCTGAAGCTCGTGTAAATGTCACAAATGAACCCGTGTCTTCCATTTTTACTGCTTCTAACGTCAACTTTAATAAAAACATGTCCACTTGCTTTCTTAATATATCCCACCCACTGACTGGTGCCATGATGAAGAGATGATCAGAGGTGTTATTCACTTCACCTGTCCTCGGTCATAATGTAAAAGGAATAGACGATGTACACATTGTATGGATAAAACTATTAGGACAGCACTTGTAATTTTTTATTTCATGTGTTATAGCCACACAATTAACAGCACGAAGAAACCATTTATTTAAAGGTAATTAAATGCTTTCAAGATTATCTGCTTGTCCCATGGACAAAACAAGCTCTATAGAGAGGAAACTCCAGTGATCTGCACAGAGCCCTGATCTCCGAGCAGCTTTAGAATAAACTGGAACCGATCAAAATCTTGTCTGACTCAATGGCCACAAATTCACTCCGACAATTCACAGCCTTGAGTTGCTGTTGGTCTAGATGATAAGATCACACAGAGGTCAGTTTATTTTAATAAAGTTTGGTGGTTGTTCTGGGCAGCACGAGCA
Organism: Microcambeva bendego; assembly: GCA_034509265.1. Taxonomy (NCBI): domain Eukaryota; kingdom Metazoa; phylum Chordata; class Actinopteri; order Siluriformes; family Trichomycteridae; genus Microcambeva; species Microcambeva bendego. The sequence continues at coordinate 21,206,001 of JAYDZG010000004.1, read as the reverse complement.
GTTCTTCGGATTTTATAGTCTTGTTGAGGTTTGCCGTGTGGTCGCGTCCTCATATTTCTGCAGTCGTCCATTCCTGTGGGAGACCTAGCAAGTTTTTGAGGGGTGTAATAGTATTAGGGAAGTTACAGCCTTGCATATAAGGTCCTAGATTGGTAATCAGAAGGATGCTGGGTCAAACGCTGCTACTGCCAGGTTGCCATTGTTTGGTGTAAAGAGTTTTTTACTCGAGCGCCCGAGTGCTTAGGCTTCAGATAAAAGTGTCTGCTAAATGCTGTGTACTATTTTTTTTTGGGCAGTCAGTGTGTTTAGAGTTAATGGTTGTAGTTATTTTGTTGTGATGTCATTAGCTCACATCTGTGACCTTCTGAGACTGTAGAATTGGAGTGGCTAAGTGGATTGCACTGTTGCCTTGCAGCAAGAAGATCGTTGGTTCGATCCCCAGGCAGTTCGGTCTAGGTATTTTCACCGTGGAATTTGCATGTTCTCCCTATGTTTTTGTGTGTTTCCCTCAACAGTTAAACATGCAGTCAGGTTAATTGGAGACACTGAATTGATTGGTGTGCGTGTGCTCACTGGGATGGAGTGGCACCCCATTCAGAAAGTTTGTGTGCCTTACGCCCTTGGAAAAACTGAGACGGCATGCGAATGGACACAAGGTATTTTAAACTTATTCAATCAAGCCTCGTCCCCGATGACATAAGTTAAGTAAAAAAGAAAAAATGTGGGCAATGTGGACAACAAACAACTACACTCAGGACTTCACACACTCTAGATTCTTTGCTTTATTCCTATTTTCCCCTTGAGAAGAATCAAATTGGTGAAATCTGGTTTCGGACAGAGTAGTTTGTGTTCCAATCATGTAGTCACAAAAACAACTGCAGCAAAATCATTGAGACCCTGACCTCAAACTTTTTACATCAACTGTACTGTCGTGACAGTCAGCTGCAGTGTGTGTGTGTGTGTGTCGAGTGTACATTCAGTTTTTGGCTCAACTGTTCCCATAAACGCATTTGAAAGTCTTTTGACAGCAGTACATGAGGACGGCGTTCACCAGAGGACGCGGTGGAAGATGATTGATGTCGCTCGATGCCAGACTATGCACGCAAGTCCCAAAGTCGCTTGTTATTGTTACGGTGACGTCTGTTTCGAGCGTGATGAGCATCTTCATTTCTCACTGTCACAACAGTCATAAAAGCGTTTCCACAGACGCCTCGTCTCCCGCGTCGGCGCTAAATTCCGGAGACCTCGGCCGCGCTCTCTGGACGGATTTGGATAGCGAGCTAGCCTTGACACATCCTTCACTTTCTTTTCCATCCTTCACTTTTATCACCATGGAGCAAAGCGGATGGAGGGCAAAGGATTCGAAGGAATCTGTGGTGGAATTACATCGGACCTCATTCTTCACAACACTGAGCATTTAACTCCCACTTTTTAAATTCTACGTCTGCATTTCTAGTCTAATCTAGTCTGGGTAACTGCTGCAGTGGAGTATAGGGTTGCCAGATTGTAGTAGTAGCATTTAAAAAAATAATAATACACCAATTAAATCATCATGACCTACTAATTAATATGGGCTGGAATTAATAACCTGTCAATCAAACTTTTGACAGGAAGTTGGATGAGGTCGGAGAAGGTCAGTCTCTTTATATACTGTCTACTTTAAAAAGCAAGAGTTTTTTATTTATATTTTAAGGCACCTAAATGAGTACAAACCAGCCCAAAGTTTGCCCATCAGGTTATGCATTTTATGTATCTAAATGTTTTTTCTATTAGACTAGTAATTTTACTCGTACTTAAGTAAAAGTCATCAAAGTAATAGGACTTTGACTTAAGTACAATATTTTAGTACCATGTCCAGGTAAAACCCCTCCAGGAATTGGGTTTTGTACTCTGAAATGATGCCGTGGACGTGTTTAAGCTATTACATTGACCAGCCAGGAGAAGGTGGAAGAAAATCACCATCATGCCCTACCAGGACGATTTGAGGTGTGCGTTAAAAGGCCCCCTGGAGAGTCTCTAGCTGTTCTCCGAAAAAATCTTCACTTCAGCTGTGCGACTAATAACTTCAACTGTGCCACTGAAATTCCTGAAAAAAGATTCAGCCACTGTGTGCCGGTCCCTCGAGCCCTTCATATCCTCTGCAGGCTTCCTAGCCCAGCAATAACACCGTACAAACACACACACATACACATTATGCAGCCCACTATTCCAATTTGTGATGAAGCTTTCATAAATCTGTTTCCAATCAGATGCTTCCTCCTTCTCCGCTTCTCCATGTAAATGAGGAATGCAACTGTCAGTAATCTGTTGGCTTTCAGTGTGCTAGCATGTAGGCAGGTTCTCAAAAACACATCATTCATACACGTCGGCCACACATTGCACTCACACTCTCACACATACAGAGATATAGCAGAGATAGAGGAGCGAGCTGACTGACAGCCACAAGGCTAACCCACTCCCGAGGGAATAAAGGGTTGTGGAAGAAACTATCGAAAATGGTTTTATTTTTAGTGTTTTTTTAATTTCAAATTTAAGCTCAAGACCCAATCCTCTGTCTAGGAAGTCCAGGACTGGTTCGATATTACTTTATGTCCATCTCTAAATACACCATGAGTAAACTAGCTCTTAATAACAATGCTCAGACTAAAACAAATATGCTAACAGAATAAATACAGAACTTAAAACATCACATTTCTGCTAAACTGTTCTTTTTAACTTATTTAGCCGTACTAAATGATCTATTTGTTACAGACTGTGGTGCTGTTATGACCATTTTTGTGACCATCCATGTAGAGTGAAGGTGTTTAGATCATCTGTTGATTCTATTTGGTCTCTATGTACCGTAACAGAAGTTATTGAAGTGTTATGCTCTCGACAGTTTATGACTATACTGCTTATTTCTTTATTATGTTTGTACACAATTATGCTCAGTTACATATTTATAGAAATTTTAGCAAATGTAAGGCTAGAGACGTGAGGTACAAAACACATGAAGCATCAGTATTGTATCCTATTAAACTAGTTTTTTCCCTCTGATATCCAATCCAGCGATCTGAGCCTTTATCAGCCGATAACGATACTGTTATAGCCCTAATACAGACACAATCCTCAGTAAGTCTGATGGCATCTGAGACTTCTGGGAACAAACCAATAACTTTGATAAGTTTACTTGTTCACTCACACCTGGCAAAAACATGTAAAAATCCTGACCAACAGGATCTAAGCCAGGTCCCCAGGACCCAATTTGCCGCATGACACCACCTGCGTCATCTTCCACCCAGCTTCATAATCCTTCACTGTTTACAGCCATATAATTGTGGTTTGCTTTCATCTGTGCGTTGGATTGTCGCCACTGTACTTCTGGGCAAAATAAATGACTCCAAAATAGCACATCCAGCAAATGTACACAGAGTTGTTACTCTGGATTTGTCCAGCCTGTTCTGATATACAGCAGATGGTGAGATCCCTAAACTGTTCCCAGCAAGAGCGTGTTAAGAGCAGGAAATTGTCCAAAATCTTTTGGTATGCAGAAGTATCAAGAGTTCTTTTCTCTGGAACTAATGGGTCGAGTCCAACTCTTGACTTATTCACAATGCACTCAGATGAGTACCGTTCTCATGGTAACGTCCAAACCCAGACTCGACCATCAGATTGCTCGATGAAGTGGGATTAGTCACTCTAGGGAACACGTCAACTCTGCAAAGCGTTGGATAAAGCAAGGCAGCACCGGACTCTCGAGCATTCAGGTTTATTCCTTGACGTCGTCTCCGCTTTAAGGTCTCTTCCGAAAGTTGGTGACCTCTGCGCACCATGCTGACTCTAAATGCTGAAAATGTAAATGTTCGTTGACATACTAGGGGTCCCAGGAGACGACAGCTGAACAAGCTCCTCCTCATTCAGTCCCATGCCGTACCAGTTTTTCTGGCACTTCCTTGTCTCTACTCGGCTAAATATAGCCTGAAATGAAACCAATCACAAACAGATGAAAAGCTAGCTAGCTTGTGATTGCATTGCTGTAAAGTATATCATCAGTGCATTACAGGGGATTATGGGAAATACATCATAGTAGAAGCAATGGCTGGCATTTTAATAGCAGTTCACTGCTGTGAATATGCAAAGTTACAAACCAATAAAGTAAAGATTTATGATTTGTGATAATATACATTAGAGGCTGCATTACTGCAGAGCCCGGTGCAGCACGCTGGTGTGTGTGTGAGCCTGTGCTAAACAACCACAAGTAAATGAAATGAAGTTCTCCTCACGCTCCCATTCTCCGGGTGGGGTTATTTTCAATTCCCTTCTTGCCTCTAAAAATGCTTTTATTGTTTACTGTGTTTTAAATTCCATTCTTGTAATCTATATATTTCACCATTATAAGCACCATCTTATAAAATGAAAAAAAAAAAGATTAAATTTTCTTTATTTAGTTCAATTTTAAGTTGCATATAATGTATTTATTAATTTATAAATAAATAATACTGTATTGTGCAAGTACTACCGTGGCGCCTTACTTCTCCAGACTTGAACCTAGTTGAGCCTCTGTCGGGACAACCACTGTGGGACTCTTGATCAATCAGAGTTTGCTTAATGCATCTATGCCACAATACAGTCAGGATGGATCCAGATAGCTGTGACAACATACCAGCTCATCCAGCTGCTTTCTGTGCTGGATACGTTGGGCAGAATGTGAAGTGACAAAGATTTTTTCTTATTTTTTTTTTAATGTACTATCATTTTTATAATCGTCATACTACAACGACTCTAAAGGCTCTGAAGACACATTGCTGAAGACAAAGTGTGTGATTGTGTGTGTTCGGCCCTGTGATGGACTGCAGACCCGTGAATCGAACCCTCCTTACCCTGAGTTCCTAAATGGGATCAAGCGGTGGTAAAATACATTGAATAAATGAATATGTGCAGAAATGGAGTTTAGATCATGAGGAATGCTAGAATGAAAACTTCACCCCGTCCAGCTGGAGGAAGTGTGTGTATATTCAGGGCAGAAAACGGATTGGAAAGGCTGCAGCCCGGTTGCTCTTTTCTACAGGCGTCACTACATAAAAGAGGAATTTTAAAGCCCCGCGTGCAGAAATAATTCTACGTTTAAACAGCCGAGGAGTGAAAACTGCACGAATAAATCTGAAATCCAATAAGCGGAGAGAACGTCTTGACGTGTTGGAGCTTCTGAGGTACTTGAAAGTTGGGAAGGAGGCGGGGGAAAAAAACGCTTCTGTGAGGGGGGAAAAAATGAAGTGTGACACCTCTGAGAATAATTGCTCTGAATGTGCAAATTGAAACCATTACCTGCAGTCCTGCATCACTCTGGCCCTCTCAGAGCACTATTACAGTCAAACAGAAGACGACTTAATCTCGGGCCTGGAGCGCTCGGCATAGTGCTGGAAGCCTGATAAGAAATACACACTGTGGGATACGGTTTTATGGTGGCCGGGGTGACTTCAGAAGGTCGTCCATGGGCTAATAGCTAAAATATACTCTCAGAAGTGCATCCGAGAGCAGCGTGAATTGAAATGAGCTTATTTTTGGTTGTTCTTGGTTTGTATTGTTCCCGTCCCAGCAGCATGAAGGTTTTCTTACTATTCTATTTAAAAATGAATACAGAAAATGTTGAAGAATCGTGACACTTATAACGGAAAACAGTGATTTGTTGAGCATGAGCTTTATAGGAATACCGTTATGACCACCTTAATTTTGATCCGCTCTGTGTATCCTCACACCTCTCTATCAGAACCAGCATTAACTTCTTCAGCAGTTTGAGCAGCAGTAGCTCGTCTGTTGGATCGGATCACATGGACTAACCTTTGTTCATCTTCACTGAGCGTTGAGTGCCCATCACCTTGTCATGGGGTTTTCCTTCCTTGGACTACTTTTGATAGATACTGTACACAGGAAACTGGGAGCACCCCACTAGAGCTGAAGTTTTGGAGAAGCTCACCATCTGGCCCTTTCACCCATTTGTCCTGCTTGTGACATGTTTGTGACAACTTTGAGGATAAAATGTTCACTTGCTGTAAAATATATCCAACACTAACAGATGCCATGATGGAGATAATCAGTGATATTCACTTCACCTTTCACTGAGAACAGAGAAGGCTAAGAACTCCTCATTTTCCTCACCACTCAGGAACAGCCAGTTGTGCCTGCTTGGGTGCTCATCCAAGTCAATAGCACCATCCAGGATTCAAGCTCTCAGTATTGGTAGACTAGGATGTTAGATCCACCCTCATTTCACATCCACAGCCTCTATAATAAAACATGCGATGAGAAGCATTAAATTATAATATGAAATAATAGAATTCATATTTATTAATGTCAGATTCTGTAATCTTCCATTTTTCTTCTTCCTCAGTAAATATGAATTTATTGTGTCTTTCTGCCTCCGTGAGAACCTCAGAGCGGCGAAAAGCTTATTTCACTAATATAAACAGCACGGCGGAAGCTCCGCTTTCATTGTTTTCTTTTCATTTTAATGTTCGCTGAGTTTACAAATAATTTATCGCCTCGTTCTTCATTTATGAGTCGTGCAGCTCGAGCACCTCTTCTCTTTTATATTGTAAATGGAATGGGAACTAATTGAGCACCTGAGGGCATGGAGGCAGGATGAATCTCATTGGCCGGCGTTATCTGTTAATAACCAGGCTGTCGGGTTTCGCTTCCCAATTGCATTCTTGCAATTTAGTTTGATAGGCAGAGCAGAATGATGCTGCACCTCTGCGCTGATGGACGTATTGGCAACTCAGCACTCATTTCGTCATCGTTCAGGCGAAGTGACGGCTTCAATTTCAGATATCAAGGCCCCTTCGTCCTCTGGGTGACGGCAAAAATCTATTAAGTCGTGTAGAATTCTGCTGAATTTCTCTTCAATCTCTTTTTGGGACAGTTTAAGACAAGTTTCCCTTGTTTGTGGAGCTGTGATGTGTTGTGTAGGGGCACCCCTACCAATAATGTCTTTAGTCAGTAACGTTTTTGTGTAAACTGTATATATAGTATTGTTTTATGTATGTTTTATGTATGTATACGTCGGTGTAAAAAAAATGAGACCACTTCAATATAATCACTTTTTTATATATTTTTTCTCATTTCACTTCACCAACTTAGAATATTCAGATAAAAAAAAATTAAACACAGGTTGTAATGTAACAAAATAAGGAAAGGGTGAGGCCCTGGATATCATATGGAAATCAGAAATCATATCAGTATCAGGCCTACATATGTAAACAAGGACACACTATGCCGTTAATGATTAGTTACAAACATGCTCAGTGCAGAAGCTTCCATCTGCTGAATAACAGTGAATAAATGACTTAAGTTCCACATTACAGAATGAACACCCTGTCATCACGCTGCTCTATTCTCTGTGTGTACAGTGTTGGGTTTGGATCTCGTTGTTTGCTGGTTTTGTTGGAACGATTCAGGCAAACACAAATTAATCTATCATTTTATCCAGTTACACAAGCAACTGAAAGTCTGATTAAAATCAGTGTGCAGAGAAATCTTCTCGTTTTACCGAATGTAAAACTGCAGATCCTCAGGCCAAAATAAAAATCCAAACTTTAATTAAGGGTTAATATGCTGGGTTTTATTATTGATGGGGCGCCTGTGGAAACTAAAAGCAGGTCATTTTAAGAGACAGATGTGGCATTGGTCTTTTCAGTCTCTGCACTTTTCAGTTCAGTTCTGATTTTTACTGTTTGATTTTAGTTTTAATAAGAGGGCAGTCACGTGTGTGTAGCTGTGAAGTCCTTCTCACATTTGTCTGAAAATATCATTTGTTTTATAAATAATTATATGCTAAAATGTATACATTTATCATACTGTGAAAAAAAAAATAAAATAACTCCGATGTTCTGTCACCAGTTTGGAGATGAACATGATTATGCTCTTTCTCAGCATGTTCATGGTCCTATTTACATTTACAGTGCTGAGCAGATGCTTTCATCTGAAGCAGCATACCATTGAGCCCAACTGTGGCAACCTGGCAGTGGTGAGGCCAGTGAAGTGTCGATTGCTAGTCCAGTATCTTACCTGCTAGGTTACCTGCCTCAGAGAAACCCTGTTAATGTAATTCAGTGAACCCTCAGATATTCGTGGTTCAGAATTAAGACTCATTCACAGAATGTTGAATCCTAACATTAATAAATGCAGAGGATATTGGTGCATTCCGCAAATTAATGTCTTTTTCATGGCAAAATATATTTTATCTCGCTAAATTAAGAACAATATAATTTACTAATTACAGTGTATTTACCCTACTTATATGAGAAAAAAAATATGCTTGCATGTATGACAGTATGTAGAATATTTAGAATATTTTGTGCACATGCATCACATACTACTGGACAGAGTGACCGTGTGTGAGCACGAAACACTGCAGTAGTGAATTTTGGTGGTTTGCTGTACCACTTCTGCTGAAGTGTAGATTCTTGTTTGTCTTCTTATTCGTGTCGCATAAATACAAATTTTAAAACTGAGTGCTTCGTAACTTCGGGGAATCAAAGACCATTTGAACGAGTTTTGTCGATTCCCAGTTGACCAAAATGCTGAAATGCTCTTTTCTTTTTATTCCACTGTAAATTCTCAAAGCTTTTTCCTCTTATCTACGTGTTCTGTTCTATAATTTTATATTTTTTCATTCCAGATGTGTTTAGTGAGTACATGCTGCTGGAGATTCTTTACTTGTGGTGGATTTTTTTGCATTGTGTGCAAAATCTTATGACCGTTAGTTATCAAATAAAACTGTGTGTATATTCGTGCAGGTTATTTGGGTGGTACGGTGGCCACGTCAGTAACACTTCCACCTGGGAATCAAACTCTGGACATTCTTGCTGTATGAAGGCAGTCCAGGTCCTTTCTGTGTGGAGTTTGCATGTTCTCCTTGTATCTGTGTGGGTTTTCTCCAGGAGCTCCAGTTTCCTTTCACGGTCCAAAAACATGCAGTCAGGATAATTAGACACTTAATTGTCCTCTAGGTACCTGAACACTAGGGTGCATAAACTAGTGCTTTGTAGTGCCGGTCTCAAACCCAGATAAATAGGGAGGGTTGTGTCAGAAAGGGCATCCAGCATAAAAACAGGAGCAAATGAAAAGAGGAAAAAAAATATTGTTGGTTATATCTTGGAGAAATGAGACCAAAACTAGAATGACCATTGAGCGGTCAGCATTAATATTGTCTTCATTTTAAGACAGATCTGAATGTATTTGGTCACAGCTCTCGTGTTTCTCAGAGAAGTGTTTAATATTCCAAGAAAGAGAACATTGTGTTGACAGGTTCATTTTGTTTACAGCTTTACTCGAATACATTTCCTTCACAAATAATTCAAATGGAGAAGAAACCGACACCTAGGAACAGAAGTGAAGGATGTAAGATTAATTGAATAAATGTGGAATTTAGAAGGACAAGCTCATTCATAACGCTCACTTCCAGATTGGTAATGTCTGCTGAGGTGTTAAACAGAACTGAACGGGTATTACCAAACGTCTTACTCGTTTAACTCACCGTCAGGTGTACAGCTTTGTCTTGACTCTGAGATTCCTGTACAGTACAAGTGCACATGAACAATGAGAAGCCAGGTGGCACCCAGGTACTCGTAGCATTTCTTACACAGTACAGCTATTTGTACCCCCAAAAAGAGCAAACAAACTCAACTATGCATTTCTACCAATAACTGCTAAGCACTTGCATCATTTATGCCTAAATATATTCAATTGTTTTGTTTTATGTATATACTTTTTAGCACATTTTGCTTTTTAGCGCATTTCTAAAAGAAAGGCACTAGTGTTTTCACTTTGTCCGTATGAATCTATGTGTGTGTTTATATCCATTTTTTTTTCTTTCAAATTTCAGCAATTTCTTTCAGGAGTTTAATTCTTGTGGTGGGTTCTGGTTAGGGTGAAGGTCTAAGGTCATGCCCGTGGGTTAAAGTCGGTCCAAGGTCGGTCCAAGGTCAGTCTAAGGTCATTTAAGGTCACTGGATGAAAATTTTGGTTCAATTAAGAGGATCGTACATTTTGTTTCATGATCTTTTACACATTTTATTTCTAATTTGTTGGTAACTTATTGCATTTTGGTTTCATTTGTTATTTGTATTTAAGTTGGTATCTGGAATTTGAATGAAATAAATTAAACGTGTGTAAAGTGAACTGGATCACATTACTGGGTGACTCTGATTAACCCATAAAATAACCTGGATTTACCACCACTAGGTGTAAATAGAATAAACTGCTGCTTTACACCTGTTGAAAAAAACATAATAATGAAAAAAAAACTATTTTATTTATAGCAATGTCACAATCCATCTCAAATACCTGGAATTAAACCAATTAGCCTTTTTAATTAACCTAAGGGTGGTTAAGTGGATAGCACTCTCGCTTAACAGCAAAAAGGTCGTGGGTTTGGTGGAGCAATCCAGGTCCTTTCTTTGTGGAGTTTGCATGTTCTCTCAGAGTATGTGTGTGTGTGTGTGTGTGTGTGTGTGTGTGGGGGGGGGGGTGTTCTCTAAGAGTTTTCTCACTGTCAAAAAACATTCAGCCAGGGGAATTGGAGATATAAAATTGTTCATGACTGCAGTTTTTATGCCGGATGCCCATCCAGACACATCACTCCGTATTTAACCAGGCATGGGACCAGCACTACAATGCACTGGCTTGGGCATCATAGTAGCTAGGATGGTGCCCAGCAAACCGGTGGCAATTCCTAGTTTCAAACCGTGCAGTTCAGACTCTTCACTGCTGTGCTCATGAAAAATCCCACTCCTCTGTTTGGGTGGATACACACACACACACACACACACACCAAGTGCAAATTGAAAAATAGCAGTCTCTCGGTAACAATACAGAGCATTTGCATGTAGGATGTAGTTATTCATGTCTGATTTCTAATAACCACCGACCTCATACTGGCCGGTTGGGGACGACTACAGAGCTGGATGTGGCCTGGGGGGTGGTAAAATGCCCAAGTGTGAGTTATCAGCAGGTTCTCTAAAGAAAATTAGCCAAGTTCTCTTCAACGATGAGCAAGGAAAAATGTTTTTATACAAACCGTATCACATTCAGACGATACACATGGCTGGTTTTCCCATAAGCCCCTTAACACAATGCGAGTCCCTGATCCATTTTCCATTATGCTAATTCCGCATGATGATGATTTATTAACGTCGACTAAGTATCTATTTCAGGAGGGCGAAATTCCTCTGTGACACCGACATGTGCATTCTTGTTTAGCACACTCACAATACCAAGCAATCTTGATGAGCTCAGGCTAATCGCTATGCTAAAATAGATCATTAGCTTATATTGCTATGCAAATATGCCGATTACTCATTCAGGTAATTTAATAAGGCTGGCAAATCTCAATTGTTTTCATTCTGTGTTAGACTGAGATCGGCCCATGCTATTCTATTCTGATCCACCAGAGATGTTTGTGTCGTGTGCTCAAATTTCCTGTGATGAAGAGAAATCGATTCGGCCTGATCCCTATCACCTATATTTAAATATGCATATTATCTTTGACTACTTCACCTTAACAAACAGTAACTTCTACCTGATGCAAAGTAAACACCTTCTCTTGCAGAGAACAATTAGAGCCCAAGTATCAATCTGAATTGAAGAAAGATTGACAGTTTTGAATATCTGCAGGTCGAGTCCTGGGGATCTGTGGTGCTGTTGTTGAATGTTGTAAGTGGGAGTCAGTTGGTTTGGGGCAGAGGTTTTAGTACTGGACAAGTAAGGAGATTATCGAGAAGTTGGCACTGTTGGGTAACTGTAAATTTAAATTCGCACCATAAGCTATGTATGGAGATACACACCCGGCAGGTGCCATCAATCATCCAGCAGTGGTCGTAATTAGGGGTGTAACGATTCACAAAGAATCGTTAAGTATCGATTCACGGAGGGCTCGATTTGAATCAGTGATTCATTTGATGAATCGATATTCACATTAAATAGCAGAGGATGCCACAATTATATTTTTTGGCTTAGTTTTTATCCAACCTCTGAAATAAAAGGACATTTATTATTTAGAGAAATGAAGGATAATCACAAAGTATTTTGCTTTATTTATATTCTAACTCTATAATGGGTAGAGTGTATCGTTACGTCCCTAGTCATAATTGCATAATGAGAAATCCCCGACCCCACTCCCACCTTGATCGATCAACAGCCAATCTCTGTTCATTTAGGTGTCCAGTCTGAGATACAACTCCAGATTGAACTTGAGATTCGAACTGAAATGTTTGAAATGTTAGCTCTGGTGTGCTAGTGTATTTTAACACTGCACCACCAAAACACCTCGGAAACATAGATTTTAATCACACATATGTTCAAAAATTGCATCACAAACTAACTTTCTTGTAAACCCTACAACAGAGTCCCCAGGTCGGATTTATTTATTTATTTTAGATTAGATTGACCTTTTCTGGCAACATGTGCCATCTTGCATCTATGCTCGCTTCTTGCTGTTGGGTTCGGACGGGTCATGTTGACCAGCTCTTTAACTCGCGATGCTTCTTTTAGAACTCCTGAGTTGCTGTCTGTGTGGATGTCCTGCCAGGTCCCTCGACTCTTCTTTCTTAATTGCTATACTTGCTTACCCTCAGCATCTCTTTCTATTATGTGAGTTGAGATCTCGGAAGACGATTAAATTCGAGTCGGACAGCTCGGACAGGCCGAGAAAAACATTCCGAGCGGAGCATTAGCATCTCTATGGAGTCTTTGAGCTGGAGAGTTCTAATGCTTTCTGCTTTTTGCTAGCGTGGAGGACGTCAGTGGTGGAAGTTGTATTGATGTCACATTTGAGCATTTTGTCGAGACGAATGGGGTGGGGGTTTGAAGTCCATGACAAGTGACCATGTTCCTAGCGAAACACTTTTTTTTAATATATTATTAAAAAGTAGACCTACTCTGTCTTTGGTGGGGCCTAGAAATTAGTACGTACATCAGTTATGGACTCCAATCTGTGTGTCATCACAGCAAAGTGATGGGACTTTTATTTCATAATATGTTTTAATGCATTCAGCATAGACAATAAGTCTTTGGCTTTTGAGGGACTCTGATCAAAACCAAAGAGGTGTATTTTACTGATTTAAGCTCCCTAAGACCAACCACAGTCCACCCACCCCCTCTTATTTGTCCTTACTTGAATACACTCGCACATGAGGCCAGTTATGCACATTATGTCACACGGTCATCACATCCATTTATGTACAGGCATGTCGGGCTCCTAACCAGGGTCCTTACACAGCCTTGAAGACCCCATCCCCCTTTAATCGAGTGCCATCTAAATGATTGTTTAAAAAAATCTGAATCCAATTTTCATATTTCAGTGTTTGATAATGACGGGGGTGTAACGATTCACCAGATATCGATTATATTGAGGCATGATTCAAATCGGTAATAATGTTTATTGAATCAATATCCATTTAAAATGAATAAAAAAGCATCAGAATTACAGTTTAAAAAATAAATGGTGCCATTATCTGTCTTCGAATAAAAAAAAAAATGTATCGCGAATCATATAGCATCGTGGGTAGAGTGTATCGTTACATCGCTAATAATTGACACATCTATGCTTGAACGCTGTTCTCGAGGGACGTGAGACAGACCCAGGTTCCATCACGCTTTCAATCAAATTTGGTACATACAGAAAAATAGGACGATGGAATTTTTTACAACTCAATTCCATCTCGCAGGCTGCAGGAGGAAAGAGGCAATTATGGTCCCATGCTGCATTATTAAAGCAGCTCATCCAGATTTCAGTGACCCATTAAAATGAATGTTTAAACCTTCAGGCAGACCGAACCACAACTGGTTCTGGTTTCACGTCTCAGCCATGAAAAGATGGACACCATAGTTTCAGGATAATTGCTATTTTCAGAACAATGTCATTTGCTGTTTTAAGGATTACACTGAACCATCACTTGCGTCCATTCCTTCAAAAATTGAGAAGTCAGTGACCTCATGTTACCTACGACTCCATTTCCAGATGGAACCTTGACCTCGGAGCTCCAGCAGGCCATTTACTTGGCTAATAGGTCTGTTCCCTGGGAGCAACAGTGGGATTTGAAACTAATTACGAGACTTGGGACTGGATGAAGTGCATTGCGGTGAAGGTCAAGGCCTTTACAGAAGCCTCCTATTATTGGGTCAAAAAGCTCTTTGGACAGCAAACCCTCAGGAACACGTCTGCGGTTTATATTACAGTGTAAATTACAAAAGTATGTGGACACCTGATTGTGATCATTGGATGGTCATTTGTTGGTCACATTCAATTGCAAAATCATGACTGGCATTACTGTGACAGCACAGTGAAGGCTTTTCAATGTGTCTGTTGGAATTTGTGCTCATGGAGTCAAAAAGCAGTTCTTCACCGCTCTGGAGGTGCTGCAGTAAAACAAGCTAGTGCACCAGAGCTGGGATTTTTTTTAAATACATCGTATCGAGTCTCAGCTCTGCCAGCCCTCTGGGCAGAGTGGCCACATGAACAATGATTGGCCTGTTATTCATGTATGGGTGGGATATTAAACAGGAGAGGGACCTGTTGACTGATTGATACACAGTTCTGATTCACATTGTAGTCGTAGTTGTACTTAATTAGGAGCATCATGTAATGAGTCATTAGACATGCTAAAAGTCTAGATTAAAGGATAGAAAATGCAAACACGAGAAATATCCATATGTTCAAGTGCCATCTTGTATCGTCTTAAATGTATCTGTGCACACACTTTCCTGATAATTAATGAAAATTATAATTAAATAACTTTTTTATAGCCTGAAAGTGTGTACAAATGAAAGCCTAAAATTTTAAGCACTTTTGAAGTCAGCATCGACTTCATCAGTAAACAAAAGCTCCCCAAATTCTGGCCACCTGCTGCTTCACTTTGCCCTTCTGAAGCACAGACGAGGAGCTTCACTCATGTTAAGATGAGCCAAAACATCTGAAATTATTCCGGTTCCGCTGGCGTAATTAAATTCGGTCATGCCCATGAGCTAATGAATATAGCTACAACGACAGGGGGAAATGGGCCACAGCATGGAAGCATGTCAGTTTCGTATAATCTGATCTAATTGAGGGGACAGATTGATGTAGCGGTGGCGTCAATTAAAGCTCCGTTTCTGTCTTATAACCAGCTGCTGAAACCTTGCTTACTCTCATAAATTCTAGTTTTTAGTGACCCTGCTCATCTGGATCAGAATGAATATGTAAAATCTCAGCGAAGGTAAATGTTTTTTTTTTTTTTTTAGCCTGTAAGCATTTTTCCTAATGCACACCAGATCGATACATTAGAATTCCACAGGAGATTCAATTTGCCGGTGGATTTATTGATCACGTCCTTCTGTTTCTTCATAAAGCTCGGCTTTTGAGAGCGTCTCGGCGGAAGCCATTTCCACAGCTACATTTCTTACCTACACACGTGATGACTCGCTCTGCTACTATTAATTTACTGAGGGATGCTTCTAATTGCGGAGTCGGGCAGGCTTCCCGGGAGACCGACGGCACCGGGTTGAATGTCTGTGTCTGGTCTTTCTGTCGTGTAAAGGATTTGATTAATGAAGGCTGGTGAAGCAGCGTCTAGCGTAAATGCCAGCTTACAAATTATTAGGGACAATTAAAGTGATGAAGCAAGGCTGTGGTGTCGGTCGGGAGCTCAGGGGTGGAGGATTGTTTTTTACAATGAACATATTTGTGTACTCAAAATAGAGAAAGGAAGAAGCGAATGAGAAACAGTGAAGGGATTTGCCATTTATTGAATTCCAATTTATTTAGATTTAAGCTTTTTTGACACTGTCTCAAAGCAACTTTACAGATTCTAGCACCAAGAACTTACTGGGTGGGGCGCCTACATGAACAATTCTGCCTGAGCTGGTACTGTTTTAAAATAAATATACAGAAATCCCAACTGATATTGATTCTGAACTAACTGGACAGCTTTGCGGACATGAACTGCATGAAGATTATTTTAATAATGGAAATGGGCTGTTACCCCGGAAAATCATGTTTAACCAAACACAGGAAAAAATCTTTAAATTCAGAGTTGTAATACACGATGGTTTGAGCTTTGCTGTGTAGTTGCCTTATATTTGTAGCATGTGAGATCACCCATAGGCAGGAGCTGTGATTATCTCTCATCATGGCACCTCTTAGGGGGTGGATGGATTCGGAAGCAAATGAACTGGATGTTACAAGCCGGAAAAAAGGGTGAGCATAAGGATTTGAGTGAGGTTGACCAGGACCAAATTGTGATGGCTAGACGAGAGCATCTCCAAAACTTCAGCTCTTGGGGGTGGGGTACCCAGTCTGCAGTGGTCAGTATCTATCAAAAGTGGTCCAAGGAAGGAACAGTTGTGAACCAGCGACAGGGTAGTGGCCAGTGAGGTGGTGTGGGGCCGAGTAATTGTGATCGGGAA
>JAYDZG010000004.1:21143022-21155460 GCA_034509265.1 Microcambeva bendego | reverse complement strand
AGCCGGTACAGCCGGTCATGGTTTACGGTCGGGAAACACACTGGCACTCCGCCGCTCATTTGTAGCCTGATAAATGAGGTGGCATTGCTGTCCGTGTGATTCAGCTGCTAGGAAGCAAAGAATCCAGGAGAAATCTGTCCAAGTGCTTTGTTACTTGTTGAGGCAGATTGTTAAACTTTTTCAGGCTCGTGTCAGCTAATTGGAGGAAACACTGCCAATTGTCATGAAGAATGGAAGAATTTTGTCTTTAAAGAACAAAAAGCTGGTAGACGCTGTCCTTACTCCCCAATCCGTTCTCTCTCTCTCAAGATTCAAAGTAGCTTTATTAGCATGAATGTAGAAAACAATATTGCCAAAATATTACAACAAAATTTGCAGTATAAAAAGCAATATAACAAAATAATAAATCAAATAAAATATATAATAAAATATTAAACTATATCAATTTCTCTCTCAATTCTATGTGCTTTACTGACATAACAAATGTACACATTTGTATTGTCAAAGTATTCTTGTAGAATATAATAATAATAATAATAATAATTCATTAATTAATTACAAAGTGCAAGTATAAACAGTACATATGATTAAATAGTAAACCTGGCAAATGTCTCTCTCTCTCATACATAAGAATGCAGTATGGAAAATGCAAATGAAATATTCACTTCTCCTTACATTTACTTTTTTATTTGACTGCAGAAAGTTTGAAACCGCGATATTTCATATTCTGTCTGCACAACTTCATTTCATTTATTAATAATCATCCGTTCCTGCATTTCAGGCCTCCAACACATTCCACAAAAATGGAACAAGGGCAATTTAGGACTAGTAATGAGGTGAAATAACTAAATAATGATGGGATTCCAAAGAGGTGATTGTTATCATGGTTTGGTACAAAAGCAGAATCCAGAAATGGCTGAGAGTCTCTTATGAGCAAAGATGATCCGAAGATCTGTAGATTGTTAAAGGAAGAGAAAATGATTTAAATCTTTAAAAACAATAAACCCTAAAGAATGATTGAAAGGGATTTGCATATTTCTCCTTCATATTGTTGCATATTCACATGTATTAAAAAGTATGTGGCCTATACACAAATAGAATGATCTTGGGTCCCGTAAGAAAAATCTTACCTTAAATTGTATTATTTAGTGAGAAGCTCTGCTGTTTTGTAAGCATTTTGCATGATTCATTACATTTTTAATATATTTTGTACGTTGCTCATTAAAAAAAATAATATTAAAAAGAAGAAAGAACAGTCAGCCATTGTACAGTATCGTTGAGGGCCTTGCTTGAGGACCCAACAGTGGATTAGCCTGGATTTGCTCCAATTGAATCCAAAGTTTAAAACTAGAACCACTGTCACATAATAATAATAATAATAATAATAATAATAATAATAATAATAATAATTCTGTAATAGACTAAACCTTCCCGCAAAGCTTATATACTATATTTGCTCTCACTAATGCTTTAAAGAAAATGATTGCTGTGAGTCATTTACTGGCAAGTCGTGCATGTGAAGATAAATCAGGCTTGTGTACATCACAGATGACTAAGATAAGTTCATTTATTACATTTTTTTTTTTGCAACTAATATAACAATTGCACCAAGACAAGTGTCCACGCTCAACTGAGCTGTTAGTGTAGTCGGTAAATCAACCTACGAATGAATTATTCATTTATACTTGACAATGTCAAGTCACTTTATTATGACAACCAGCTAACATCCAGAGTTACTGTCGTGTGCAGATTGACATATTGGGAGTTACCCATTGAGGTCCTGGTAGGTGTGTCACATGTATCTGGAGCCATGCTGACTGAAGTCCATCCCACAGCTCTTGGAGGGGGCATTTGGGAGTCCCACAGATGCTACATTGGGTTTAAGTCTGACAAAGTAACTGGCCCAGGTACTCAAAAGACTTTTCAAACCACTGTGAGACATCTTCAGTCATGGGACATGTAATATGGTCTTACTTGAAAATTGGAGATGATCAGTGTGTCTGGATGTACTTGATCTGCAAGGATGGATTCATACTCAAACCGGTTGAGAGAGACTTCAACATCCTATGTACCCACCGAGCTAGCTGACGAAACATGACTTTCTTCATGAGATACACTTACTATAATATATTTTAGATTCTGTTAGAAAGTCTGTGGTTCCTTACAGATGTGAAAACCGGACAAGAAAAAAGCAGGACAAGAAAAATATCGATGCCTTCAAACTCTGGTGCTGGCAAAGACTTTTGGGAGTAAATGAGCGAAACAAATGGATGCTCAGATAACCAAACTAAAGCTCTTTTATTCTGGACACATATGAGAAGAATCAATTCAGTGGAAGAGGCAATTATACATGGAAGAGTTGAAGGTAAAAGAAGGTAGCTAGCAACAAGATGGATGGATCCAATTAGAGGAATAACGAACAAGCCATTAGGAAGCCTGAAGATCCAACGGAGGACGATATATCTGGACAAACACAGTCCATATGATCGCCGGGAGTCAAAATCGACTGGACGACACTGAAATAAATGCTTCTCAGTTTCAACTTTAAAGAAAATTGTATTTAATGTCATTCATTAACATTCCAAGATCAATTCCACACTTACTGTATAATTATTTACGGAGTTCCTGGGTAATTAAGCACTAGTACACTCGATTAGAAATCCCTCCTCTGTTTCTCTCAGCAGTGGACAACACTCCAGAGACGTGTATCTACTCGAACTGGTCTCCATGGTCAGCGTGCAGCTCATCCACATGTGCTAAGGGTCTGCGCATGAGACAGAGGATGCTGAAGGCTCAGCTGGACGCAACTGTTCCCTGCCTCATCACGCAGGACTTTGAACCCTGCATGGGTCCCGGCTGCAGCGAAGAGGGTGAGTGCAGATCAATGAGAACAAATCTTACTGTTCAGGTCGCATAA
Source organism: Microcambeva bendego (assembly GCA_034509265.1). Classification (NCBI taxonomy): domain Eukaryota; kingdom Metazoa; phylum Chordata; class Actinopteri; order Siluriformes; family Trichomycteridae; genus Microcambeva; species Microcambeva bendego. Next base: position 21,152,543 of record JAYDZG010000004.1, on the reverse strand, counting down.
ACACACACAGGTTAATCTGAAAAAGCATTACTTGGTCATTGAGAAGAAGAATAAATGTTGAACACTAAACATGTAAATATTGCTCCTTTTTTACTAAAAGAGCAAATTTAGGTTTTTGCACTTTGACAATATAAGTCAAGTAAAATTTATTTTACAGTGAATGTTCTCTCGAAGCAACTTTACAAAATCCAGGACCAACAGATACGCAAGCCGAGTGCCACAGTAGCAAGGAAAAACTCCTTGAAATAACAGGCAGAAACCTTGTCTCTTAAGACCTTAAGAGGAACCCTCCTTGGCCCATCCTCCTTGGGTGGCCTGGAGGACACTTAAACAGGATTCACACAAATCATACAAAAACAAAATTCATTAAAACTAAAAGCTAAAATAAACTAATAATAAAATATTATCATTAAAGGTCTTGATCCAGGTGGTGCCCAACCAACCGGCAACACTGAGATTCGAAGCAGGGAGTTCAGACTCTCGATCCTGGTGTAAGGAAAATCCCATTTCTCCACCTTCATCCCCATGCTACTCAAAACACAATTATTCAATCATGCTTGTGGTGGGTCCGCCAATCCAGGTTTTACCCTTCTTTACATTTATACATATAAAATGGAAACATTTTACACATGTAGGATAGGATTTTGTTGTTACCAATACTTATGTAACTGTGGGTGCGTCTTGCTTTTTTATGACATTTCAAATTGAAACTTGTTATTGTTTTGCTGATGCAAAGATAAGAAACTTTGAAATGTGTTTTTTTGTTAACTAATGTAAAAAGTTCAATTCAAAACTTTTTGCTGATGCAAAGATAGCAAAACAAACTAGCTTGGATCTATCAGAAGCTTGTCATTCATAAGAAATTGCTCTCTCTTAAGTCAAGACTCTTACATGTGTTGGGAGTTCAATTCTGAACAAGTATGAATGACGTTGTTGAAAATTTTCTGTATTCATACTTTAAACATTCTAACCAACGTCACTCTACCTGCAATTTATCATTGTTTCATCTGATCATGCATCTTATCTATCTTATCTATCTATCCTATCTATCTAGCTAATGTATCTATCTATCTATCCATCCATCCATCCAATCAAATGTCTCAAATGTTCATTTATCACTGTCTGTATTCATCCTCCAAGACATTTAACAATCTATCTACCCATTTAAAACCTACCAACATGTTTATCATATAATCTAGGCATGCAGCCATTGATCTACAAATGTATTGTCCATCAATCGACCCACCTACCCATCCATCCATCCAATTATTTATTCATCTATATATAAACCATCAATCCATTCATCTGTACACGGATTCATTTATATAAACTATTTATCAATAAATTAACCATCCATCCCGCCTTCCCTTCCTTTTCTTCCAGAATTTTCTGTACAGCCAGTTCCAGTCACTTACGGCGTTAGTTTATTTTTCTAAAGCACCACATTGATCAGAGCTATAAACCGCACACTGCTTTGTTTTTATTTAATGGTCTGTTAGCGGCGCATATTGATTCATGGTGGGCTTGGCCAGTGTGGGGACCAGAGCGCTTGCCTCTGGAGACCTTCCTCAGTAAAGCATTATTTATTTACATCTCTTATTAATGATTCACTTAGTCTTGCTTCATTAGCGCTGCTCGGTGATCAGTCCTGCGAGGCTGCAGTTGGAAGAAATCTATGGAGAGTTAGCCAAACTCATCCCGCCAGATGATAAATCTATTTGTGAGCGTCTGCTCCAGGGCTAATTGGAAAAGCTGCACGTAGATAAACGGGGCTTGTTTGATTCCTTATCGGTCACTGTGAGGGAGAGGAATGAATGGAAGGACAGACATGGTCAAGGTGGAAAAGTGGAAAGGTTGCAGAACTGTCAAGGTGTCAGGAAGTGAACAAGATGCTTACATTAAGGACACAATGCATTGTGTTATTGGCTCTGTTCCAACATTTTTTCTATTTGTCAGGAAATTCAATTACTCTACACAACAATGGAATTTTATATAACTGTTGTATTTTTCTGACAAAAGCTCACTAAATAAGATGGGTTACACTGCACCATGGGTTACTACTTAAACTTTTTAGCCCTAGTCTGCAGATTTTGGGCAGTCTGAGTCAGCACATCTCACTGAAAATTAAATCCAGAAGTATGTGCAGCACAGACTACAGTACGGTGGACGGCCATGTAATTGCTTAGCTGGGTGACTTCAGATTGTAGTCAGGTGCAACTTTTTCTCTTTAATTATCTTTCAGATGAGTCATGTTAGGTCCACATGTCAGTTTAAATGGATTTGACGTGGTTTCTAAACACTCACACTGGAGGTCTATAAAAATGCACACTGCATTGCCAGGGGAAAAAAAACAAGCCTTGATAATTTTGGAAATAGATGAAGCATGGCACAACCTTAAACCTTCAGAGTTACGCCCGTCCAGCCAAATTGGGAATGCGGCATGAAGGGTCTTGGTCAGGGAGATAGCAGAGAGCACTGTGTAAAAGAGTTCTTTTCCAAGAATATTTATCCTCATCACTGTTCAGCAAATGGCAAATCATGGCATGTAAAAGACTCTGGCTTCATCAGGGAAGAAATTGATAATCAAAGGTCTAATTAGATTTAAAAAAATATCCTGATATAGTATTGAGAAGTAGAGATATACAAAAGTTCTTCTAAATTTTGACATAATTGAAGTATTCATTGTTGTTTTTATATTAATATTGACATTATTTATATCAAACAAGCAGCATAAAATCATAACCACGGATTAACTTCTCTTCTCCAATTATCTATCTCTCTCTCTCTCTCAAACAAACACAAAATTAAATTGAAACTAGCAAAGAAAGTTCTTTATTATTCAGGCCAGTTTATGATAAAATCCAGTGAGGTTTATTTTTTACATTTTTGGTGTAAAGTCAGGTTCCTGTCACATCTAGCAGAGCAGCATTGTTGGCACAGCAGTCTTGACCTGGATCATAATGGAGGCAGAAGCCTTCTAGGATTGGTATGACATGTCAATGACTCGAAGCATAGCGCCAAAATAAAACTATATTATTCTCATTAAAATACCCAAAGATGGCTCTTGCCATCCAATCTGATGCTGCTTAACACAACTTGTATATCTTTTGTTGTTACTTCTAGGGCAGTTGTAGCCTAGTAATGGATTGTAATCGAAAGGTCACTGGTTCAAGCCTCACCACAGCCAGGTTCTCACTGTCGGGCGCTTAAGCAAGACCCTTAACCTTCAATCGCCTAGACTGTAGTCCATCCCAGTAGTGTAAAGCCACCGTGGTTAAATCCCTTCGCTAAATGCCACACATGTACATGTGATAAATCTTATGAATGGGTCGTTGCATGTTTGAAGTGTGCTGTATATATTTGAACCTCAGATTTCTCTGTGTGTGTACATGATAACATGACCTCACAGTAAACAGGAGTGTTTGTGTGTGTGTGTGTTGTCGTCCAGAGACGTCTCCATGCATGCTGTCCGAGTGGATCAGCTGGTCTCCATGCAGTGCATCCTGTGGGATGGGCATGAGGTCTAGAGAGCGCTACATCAAAGCGTTTCCTGAGGATGGCTCAAGCTGCAGGGAGCCCACCGAGGAGACCGAGAAGTGTGTGGTCAATGAAGACTGCTGTGAGTTCTCATTCTGTATGTATGTATGTGTGTGTGTGTGTGTGTGTGTGTGTTGAGTTAAGGTTTTTATTCATTTAAGTTCTTACTAACATTTATTGTTCAGTTCAGCTATTGAACTATATTTGATAGCAGTCAACAGTTTCTGGCTCATTTCTGGGTGGATCTTTAACTTAAATTACATTCCAGTTCTTAAGAGGTCAGTTTTCCCAAGGGCATCAATAAGTCTTGTCTTGTCTTGTCTTATCCTAGTGGCTCGGTACCTAAAAATATGCTTTTTAATTGTTCACATAATTCACATGAGCAAGCTTCATGCATCAGCACACCAAGCTATTTGGAAGCTTATGTTTCTTATTGAACTAAAACAACAAGCGAGACGTTTCATGAGTGGAAAGAACTTATGAGCTGTAATAATTAAGAGAGGTTTAGTGTTCCTGTCTTGTTCTCTTAGTACATAGTCAACAAGCTTTTTAACTGTTTCTCACAATTTCTCAGAACCTCGAGCTGTAACACAAGTTTAAAACAGTGAGGACAATCAAGAGAAACAATAAAGATCTCAAATGGATTTGATGATTATTCAAGACATGCACATTTGTCCCATATGTGCACTTAGGTGTGTGTGTGTGTGTGTGTGTGTGTGTGGAGTTAAGGTTTTTATACATGTTGTGTGTTTAGCCCCCAGCAGCTGTGTGGTTACTGAATGGGGTGACTGGGAGAGCTGCAGTGTGAGTTGTGGTGTGGGAATGAGGCAGAGGACCAGAATGATGAAGATGCCCTCGCCGGATGGTTCTCCATGCCGAGCAGAGCTAGAAGAGATCGAGAAGTGCATGATGCCCGAGTGCAGTGAGTATACACACAAATGCTCTTCAGTCTCAATGGGCCCACAGACTTACTTCAAAGTTTTGAGTAAGACATTTTCAGATGAGTGGCTGTTGTAAAGATGCAAAGATCAGTAAGAGGTCACTATGTTATAATAATGTGTGTTTTTGAAATTGGATGTCCAACAAGCTTATGAACAGTTGTCCAAATACTTGTAGTGTATGTATATTATGTGGTCAAATGTTTACACTGTAACAGCCTTCAGTTTCTCCACTACATTTGTAAGAGATGGGCATACATTTCTTTGTGAGGTCGAGCACTAGAATGGCCGGCTTGCAATCTCCAAATAAATTCACCCCAAACTAGTTAATTGGGGTGAAGTCTGGGTTCTTTGCAAGCCAATTGAGTTTCTTCAGTTCTCCAAACTCTTTAGATCTTGTCTTTATGGAGCTTGTATGAACCAGCCAAGTGTTTGTACAGTCACCATTAATTAAACAGACATTTTCATCTGCAGCTGTGTAGATCGTTTTTGTTGGTTCCTTTTAATGTTAATCAGATTAGAAAAAAAGCATTTAATATTTTATTCATTTGAGTTCGTCTGCCATTATTTTGGCAGTTTTCTACAAAAAAGGGAAAAAGAAATAAGGAAAAAAAACTAACACATCAGCACTTACTCAAGTCTCCAGAACTGATGGAACATCAGAGATGCCCTTGAAATCTCAGATGACCTGATACTATAACTTCTCTCTAACAGAGTCAATTCAGCTCTGTGATGTACAGATACTCCAGCAGGGTTAGACAGTACAGGCAATTTCCTAAGGTGGCATCTTGCCAGAACTGGTACCAGCAGATTTGTCAAAGTTGCAGAATGACCCGCACAGACCTGAACCCCCAAGAATGCTGTTTGTACAACTTGGTGTTTGGTGCGGTGTGGTATTGTTTCTGTGTAAAACATCTGGTTTCTTCTAGAGCAGTGGTGTCAAACTCATTTCCACCAAGAGCCACATCTGCATTAGACTGTGATTTTAGTCTCCAGTCTTCCGGGTGCTCTGGTTTCCTCCCACAAATTTGTCCATGAGTGTGTTTGAAATTAAACTTGGAAGTGATGAATCTTACGTTAAGTGATGCATTTTACATTTTCAGAATTTTAGCAGACGCTTTTATCCAAAGTGACTTACAATTATGAATGAACATGATTTTGTATGTTTAGGGCCTTGCTCAGGGGCCAAAGAGTTACCATGACCACTAAGCCATCACTTCCTTTCTTACTTATTGTAAGCAGTACTTATCTGTCCTGTCATTGGTGTAACCGAAGTGAAAACCATGAATACATAAATAAACTGATGAATATCCAAATATTAACCTGTCAGAATGAGAAAATTGTTTGGGAAGCTCCTTGGTGTTTATTAACACCCCTGGTGTAAACTGGGTTAAGGGCCTTGCTCAAGGGTCTAGCAGTGGCTGCTTGGGTTGGACAGGATTTGAACTCTCAATCTCCTGATTGATAGCCAATTGCAGCTTGGTGACAGGGAGGGAGGGATTGAAGAATAACAGCACTTGCTGTCTCAGGTCATGAACCTGAATTACGGTGATTGTTGCGTTTATCGTAACCTTTCCAATCTGTCCTCGTTTCTGCTGCCCTGTGGTCTTCATTTACTTCATCCATCACTTTCTCTGTAAATTGAAGGTCAAGCACTTGCATGCACTGACCTGCACGACCTAACTCATCTCGACGTACTCCTTCCACTTCCTTCCAGCTGTCAAACAAATTATTTACAACCTCGCTTAGAGCCCAAACACCTCGACTGCTTCTGATTTAAAAACCTGACAGTGAGTTACTGTGTTGTTGCAGCCCTGAAATGTTTTATTGATTTCTTATTGTCTTGCTGTTGTCTTTATTAGCATTGCTCTTTTTACAGCTTGTATGAGAGGCTGCTGCGTTCAGCCAAATAGTAGCCCAGGTTTTTACTAAATAATAAGCCAATAACCTCGGTGAAGCTTCAAGAAGTGATGGAGCGGCCAGACAAATGGACTTCTATTAACACGGTTTTTACTTTACGACAGGAGTGCCTGTACTTTTTAAAAAAGGTTTCTATATTGATTTACAGGAGCGTGTGTCCAGTGTCACAAACACTGTGCGTCAGACAAAAATATGCCCTGGACAGGGTTCGTCAAACCATTTAACCACTCACTCTCATGCACAGGTGCGATTTAAATCAGCAGCTACACCTACTGGCACATGTTCAAACCAGGAAAAAGTACAAGTAGGCATGGGGAGTACACACACCAGTTAAATTTAACCTGTAATAAATTGACTTTCTCAGTGTCCACTCGGTGGAGGCAAAGCGGGAATTAAAGACACGGTGGCCTCATTTCATGTCAATCATATTGACCTGTTGTGAGATATTAGACCAGAACAAACTGTGTGTGTGTGTGTGTGTGTGTGTAGATGTGTTATCCTGCATGGTGTCTCCGTGGTCAGACTGGGGTCACTGCAGTGTATCATGTGGTGTTGGTATGCAAGTGAGAAGGCGAATGCTGAAAACCCCAGCGCTACCCGGCCAGTGTGAAGAAGAACTGGAGGAGGTTGAGAAGTGCATGATGCCAGAGTGTCGTGAGTAACACACACACACACACACACACACACAAACATGCACATTCACATTTCCAGTTTGCACTGCTCTAAATCTAATCAACATTATCAGAAATTCAATAGAACATTTTTTATAATCATTTGTCAGTCCTTTGCAAAAGTTTGGACACCCCTGATAAAATCTGTTAAATAAAAGTAAATGATAGCGTGACACCTAGCACACCAGCGCAGAGATTCAGAACTCTTCGGTTCGAAATGAGGCATTGTTAACGGTTGGCCGGGTGCCATCTAGCGACCTTTCTTGCCAGCATCTGCAAGCTGTTATGACCAGACTTTATGGGTGGGGGTGTGGAAGGACCCTTACTGGCAGATAGAGAGGCTCATGTGCAGAGTGCATGGGTAAAAAAGGGTTTCACTAAGGGATGCGCACAGGTAGAATGAGGTGTGAGATGAAATTTCCAGATTAAATGTATAATTTTCTTATTTTTTTTAGAGCACAATGTTTGTTTATTTAATAATGTTAGCAAGTTAAAAAAAATGTAATGTATTTTGGGCGCTGTCATCTTACAGCAAGATGGTGCTGCTGGGGTTCATTGGAGACTCTGAATTGCCCTATAAGTACTTAGCCACTAGGATGCATAAACCATAGTAGTTTGTAGTGCCGGTTCCAAGCCCGGAAAAATAGGGAGGGTGCCGAAAATGATCATGTGGATTACGATCCACTTTGGCAACCACCGACAGGAGCAGCCAAAAGGAGAAAAAAGAGTATAATGTATTATAAACCCATAACCTCCTCCGTCTTTTCATCCTCCAGCGGTTGACTGTATGCTGTCCGAATGGTCCGAGTGGTCAGAGTGTAATAAGTCATGTGGGAAAGGTCACATGATCCGCACTCGCATGGTGAAGCTGGAGCCTCAGTTCGGTGGCATGCCGTGTCCAGAGACGGTACAGAGGAAGAAGTGTAAGCTACGCAAGTGTGCCCGAGGCCCGAGAGCCAGTGACCGCAAGAAAGCCAAGCCGGAAACTACAGAGCGCAGGAGAGGGAAACCAGGACGAGACTCAGCTGCCTCGTCCAACGAGGAGAGCTCAGGTCTAAATATAACTCTAATACTATATAACTCCAAATATAAGATGATTATTCATTTAGTTATGTTCATTCATTTTAGTGCTTCAAAGAAGGTCCTTGGTTCGATCCCCAGCAGGGGTGGTTCAGGTCCTTTCTGTGTGGAGTTTGCATGTTCTCCCCATGTCTGCGTGGGTTTGCTCCGGTTTCCTCCCACAGTCCAAAAACATGCTGCAGGTTAATTGGAGTGACAAAATTGTCCTTGACGGTTTTTAATATAAACTTGTGAAAGGATGAACCTTGTGTAATGAATAACCATGTGTGTCATGAATGTAGCCAAAATGTGTAAAACATGATGTTAAAATCATAATAAATAAATAAATATTTTAGTGCTTCATGGGTAGAAACACTCGGCACAACCAGACCGGGTGCCTGGAAAAAGAATTGGGATAACACTCCTAATAAATAACACTTCTAATTGGTGTGTTAGATCACAACAGTTCATAAGGTGTAATCAATCATATTTGCAACAGATTAAGGAAGACTTTTCCTGTTCCAGCATGAACCCTAGTGCCTCAGTTTCTTTTTCGACCAACATCAGCAAACATCAGCAAATTCTGTTTGGACTGAATGGGTACAAATTCTCACAAACATGGTACAAGCCTTGTGAGAAGCATTCTAGCCTGCTGTGACAGATGAAGTTTTCTTTTACTTATGCATCTTATGCATTTTCTCCCTCCCCATTTAGCTCATCAATATTAATGCCCATGGTTTTAGACTGGGGCAATTAGAACAAGCTTATTGTACCTCAGCCTGTATGGATGGATTGATTGGTGGAAGGATGGATGGATGATGGATGAATAGATGGATGAATGATGGAGGAATGGAAGGATGCTGGATGGATGAAAATATGATTAATGATGTAGGATGGATGAATGGAAGGATGATGGATGAATGGAAGGATGATTGATGGATGAATGGAACTTGGATGGATGGATGGCTGAATAGATGTTTTATGATGGATGGATAGTTGGTTGGATGCTCCCATTAAAGGGTGGGATTCTGATTCAGGCTGACATATTTTGTCGTCATTTAACATTATTTGCTTTATTCTTCTAAACATTTGGTCTCTTCCTGCAGGTTGCAAACTGGGCCCGTGGTCGAGCTGGACGGATTGTACCAAGGTTTGCGGTGGGGGCATCCAGGAGCGCATGAAGACTGTCAGGAAGAACAGCAAAGGCAAATGCAGGCCTCTCAGAGAGAGCCGTGTGTGCAACGTGAACCCCTGCTAAGAACCTGACGTTTTTTTTACACACACATGCACACACACGAACACACACTGAGCGGAATGTGAGCGCACTGGTTTGATTGGACTGGTCTGATGGGATGCACAGAGCTTTTAGGATTGAATACCTGACTAGTGGTGACTG
>JAYDZG010000004.1:21062191-21075662 GCA_034509265.1 Microcambeva bendego | reverse complement strand
TGTATATGTATATAAATAATATATTTTATACCTATATATAAAAGATTATAAGTGAAACCCTACCCCTACACACAGATTTTCACTACTAATAATCTTCTGCAAGCTGTAACATAAATATTTGTGTAAAATCAGCTAAATTAACCCTACTTAGACCAAAGAAAATGCACTTGCATGAGTGACAGTATGTACATGCGGGTGTTACATGGGTACAGTGATACGAGCCGGTCTGTGGTAAGTGGTGTAATAATGTAATATAGATCTCTAAAGTGTTTTAGCTGAAAAGAATGTGTCGAGTGCTCTAGCCGTTGCAGCTGAACTTAATGTGACCTTCTCAAACTTTTGAATGTACATGTTCAATGTTTTATTACCTTTTGGACAACTTGTTGTTCTCCAACAAGAGATCCATGAAACGACCAGTAAATTTGACATGTTGACATTTTGACATCAGGAGACCAAAATAACACCTCACAATTGATCAACAGTACCTCGCCATTTTGAGGCTTCAAACAGGATGGTGTAGACGGAAGTGACGACACTTAGAGGGTCATCAGCAGGTAGTAACAGATACAGAGAGACTGGTAGAGTCACAGAAAGGCATAGAAGGCCACATCCAGCATTGCTGACCGCTACATTGCGAACACTGCCCTGCGAAACACAACTCCAAGTACATTTAAGGGAGGTGAGAGGCACCCAGGTGTCCCGTCAGACAAATCGAAACCATTTACATCAGTGTGGTCTGCAAGGGTACCTGACCACACAACCAGGCACAGGTGTCATCATCTTGCATTGGCCAGGGAACATTTATGCTGGGTGAAGGACCAGTGGGCCTCAGTGATTTTCACCGATGAAAGTTGATTCAGGCTGAGCAGAAATATTGGATGTTGGATACATCAAGGAGAGTGCATCAGCCACTGTTGGCCTTTGGTGGTGGTGATGGTACAGTCGAGTCTAAGTGTGAATGCAGCGAGACTACACTTCAGTCTTTTAACAAACTCTTTAAATTCATACTAAAAATCAATAGAAACAATATGTGCATTAAAGAGAAGAAATTCTATCATTCTTAAGTAAAGCCGTAAAAAATCGTGGCATTTGACGGTGAATGAGAATTCGATGTGTAATATGAAATCCATTAGAGAGGATGTAGTGAACCCTCCTGATTTGTTTTATCAGAGCCAGCTGTAGTTATTATGCTAAAATCGATATCTCCTAATGAGTCATGTTACTCTGAAGCATGAGTCCTCGGAAAATAAGAGCTGTCATTTAATTCAAGCTTTTAACTCGATTTTAAATTAGGGCCGGCACAGTGGCTCAGTGTGTAGGACTGTAGCTTCAAAACAAGATGGTCCTGGGTTGAATCCCCAGGTGAGGCGGTCCGGGTCCTTTCTGTGTGGAGTTTTTTGCATGGCTGTTTGTCCGTGTGTGGATTTCCTCTTGATGCTCCGGTTTCTTCCCAAAGTCTAAAGCATGCAGACAGGTTAATTAGAGACACTGAATTGCCCCATATGTGTCTAGCCACTATGATGCATAAATCAGTGCATTGTAATGCCGGTCCCAAGTCTGTGCCAAACAGGATCAGCTGAAAGAAAAAAACCTTTTACTGAACTTTTACAAGGTAGAACGTGAACTAGGAGAAGGTGGCAGTTCATCACGACATTACACACAAACACATGTATTCACTCATTTAAATCCAGGACAAGTTCAGAGCAGCCAGTGCACCATCTGCATTTATTACTGATACGTGATGTTAATTGGCTGTTAGAAGTGAACAGAACTCACTGTGCATCTGTGTTGGTGTAACATAGTCAAGCTGCTTTTTATCTGCTGTTATAATTTTTATTCCAACACCTTAAGTGTTAAAGCATTTCAGCTGTGACTGGAACAAGAACTTGTTTTTTTTTTCACCCCATCCTGATACGCACACTCTTAGTCATGAACTACAGAGTTAAGGGCCTTGCTCAACAACCCAACAGTGACTTCACAGCAGACCCTAGATTTTCCAGTTGATGTCTCCACCCCCAAGGCTGCCGCTGTCCCACCACGTTGCTCCTGACATCTAGCACTTGATTATTCTCATGGACCCTCACTCACTTACTTTCTTATCCAGTATAATATCCAGTATCTTCTTCCAATCCAGGTTGCAGAGTAGGGGGAGCTTGTCAATGGGTGCAAGGCACACAGAAACACACTGGATGGGGTGCCACACACACCTATAGAGAAATTCAGTGTCCTCAATTATTCTGACTGCTTAATTTTGCTCTGTGGGAGGAAGCTGGAGCACCAGCGGGACACGATAAGGGTTATGGAGTTTGCATGTTCTCCCAGTGTCTGCGTGGGTTTCCTTCCACAGTCCAAAAACAAGCAGCCAGGTTTATTGGAGACACTGAATCGTCCTATAGGTACCTAGCCACTAGGATTGTAGTGCCAGTCCCAAGCCCGGATAAATAGGGAGGATTGTGTCAGGAGGACATCCGACATGATAAACTATACCAAATGACTAATGCAGATTCACATATTTGCTAAATATATAAGACTCTATGATAACCTATGTCAAATGGGTCCCAGATTTCTTTGGAAACACAAGAGCAGTTGAGAGGCGTTGCTTTAAAGAATATCTCATTGTACTTGTGCAGTGACAACAGAGATTTCAGTCACAGGAAATGAGGTCACATGGCTGTGTCGGAGCTGGTGTTTATTAGAAGCAGAGGTGAATCTGAGTCCATACCTAATTGCTTAAGTAAAGAGCGAAGGAAATGAGGGAAAATTCCATTAGGATTTTTTATTTGCGTTGAGGGCCGTGCTTAAGCTGATTATTTCTTCATTATTCCTTCATTAGGATAATCATTAAGGATTATGATGCCAACACATTGCAGCCCTCTGTAAAGTGTCCTCATTATGCTGTAAAAATCACGATAAGCTAACTGCTAACTGGCCATGAAATTGGACTCTGCAATGCTAGCAGGTTTCCACAGCGGTGTTACAGCAGTTCTGATCTGTGATCAGATGAAAGATAATGAAGCTCTGAGAAAACCTGGGGGTAACATGCTTTAAAGAATCCTGAGAAACTGCAGTACATAATACGTTTTTGCTAATGGTTCACCTACAATCATGCTGGTAATAAGAGCACAGTATGGTCAGGGAATGTGACAGCTAGGCCAATTATAGTCAGAAGCTCTGTTTTCAGAATTACCTATTGACTATATGGCTCATCTAGATGCCAGTATGTGTGGCTCCAAAATGTTTATTTACTGCACCCCTCAGCAATTATGGTGCCTCCGTAGATGTGCAAGTTACCTATTTGCGGTTATACATCACCAAACTAGTGGAGACACAGACTTTCGAAATTAGTGTAGGAAATAACATGCTCTTATTTTTTTAGTTCAGTGAGCATAACATCCGTTTCCCAAAATAGATAATAAGACTCTTTAGACCAAAGCTCACATTTCTACTTTGTCGTCAGTCAACCATTAGTGATTTTTATTAATGGTGGTTATTTTTGTCAGCTGTTGGCACGGGTAATTGTGCTCGCTAGATGGTGACCGGTAGCATAACCGAGATTCAGACCGGGAATTTCTGAATCTCTGTGCTGGTGTGCTAACATACTATCCCTCTGCTCTAAATGTGCACTTGGGTGGGGTTTTAAATCAAACAGGCATTTATTAATAGCCACTGGGATCTTGACGTTTGCTTCAAAGAGACAGAGAGCTTAAGAGGTCTTTCCAGCATTCATATAGGTCAGAACTAAAGAGACGTGCTGCAGAGGTCTAGAACAGATGCACATATGTGAATACATAAATAATGCAACATCATAATGAAATATTTAACACCCCATAATCAACAGTGGAAAATGACAGTGTGTGATGTTGAATACATGGTTGGGTGAGCAGCACAGTCACCAGTCACCTGAAGAAAGTCCTGGTTTGCATGTTCTTCCCATGTCTGTGTGGGTTTACTCTGGATGGTCCCTCACACAGTCCAAAAACATGCAAGCGAGGTGAATTAAAGTGACAAAACCATGACTCCGATTTAACCTTAGGAACTGGTGAACCTTGTGTAAGTAACATTTCCAACCAAAAGTGTAAAACATGACTTTAAAATCCTAACAAACAAACAAATATGGTTGGGTCTGTTGATCGTAGCTACACATGGACGACTGAAATCCACAGGTAGTAAAGGCATCCATGCCAAAGTATAATAAAGTATTTCCAGATCTGATAAGCCATCATGTCACACCATAGATCTACACTAGAATTAATGTTCCGCCCTAGTTAAACTGAGATCAATATAACCAGAAGAATCAGCTTTATGGGACAAAATCATTGTCGTCAGTCTTCTGTGACACAAATACTTTTTAGCACATTCTTGATAGCCTTCACCAAGAGAATCATACAGACATGAAACCTTGACCTGGAAACCTTGACTTGTTCCTGCAGGTAGTTTAATGTACAGCAAATCCATACTACATATTCAGTGAGATAAAATATTTATTTCCTAATGGGAATGGTCTCCAGTATGCTCACTACATCAAAGGGTGTTTACTTTTCATCAAGCAATTCATTGGTTAGGGTTGGGGTATATTTGGTTCCCCATTATAAAGCCATTTTAATCAGCAAACATGTTTTGGGTTGAGCACAGAGCCACTGATACACCGCTGCTTTCATATCATCATCACATGAAAATCTTCTTCACTGCAATGCTTCATTGGGGTTGTCCAAAATCAGATGCTGCCAAATTCAGACTATAAGCTCTCAGATATGTTCCGTTACTACTCCTTCACTTGTTTCAACCAAACGGTAAAAATGACGAAAATATTTTTCCTTTGTACATGTGCCCTGTCCTCAGGGGTCCAGCAGTGGCAGTTTGACTTGGTGGGGCTTAATTTGAGAACTTTCTGATTACTAGTCCAGCAGAAAGTCACATTCATGCTGGAGTTACCCAGATGTCTCGATATGGGAAAAAAAAGTTGAAAAAGAAGGGTGATCCTGGATCTGTAAACTGCAAACACAGTAATTAAAAAAAATATTACTATTGTACATGATGTTCCTGCACTGTTCTTACACAAATTAAATAAGACACAAAACTGAACCATATAAAATTGGATCATATGGTTAAAGCTATAAGGGAACATTTAAGTAGTAGTTTAAGCAAGAATAATAATTATGTATATATGAAGTTACCAGACTAGATGCTGGAAATGTTCAAAATGATACATTCACAACGTGCTGAAATATTCCTACTTTCCTGGTTCTAGTGCCAAAAAAAATCATCCAAGTACAGACAGATCAGTTCTATTCGGGCTGTTAAAACCTATTGAGCTGCCCTGCTGCCGACTGCCTACCTAGCTAGCTGCCTAAGTAGAGTGTAACAAAAGGACATTAGAAGACCGAAGCGATTACATCATCGGCTGTCTCTTACAAATCTAACAAGATTAGCCTCAGGCCATTCAAATGGGATGGGATGACTAGACACAACCTGATAGCATACCAGCAAACAATATGCTACGTGTACCAAAAAACCATTAAATTGTTGAATTAATCATTAAAAATAAATGAGAATTACTTACATTTATAAATAACTGCTTTGTGTTCTTCTTTCAGATGTCATATTAGAATTATTTTGGGAGAAAGATGTGATCGTCATTTCGGCTGACGAATCTCACAGAGCATCCTTTTTATCCTGCCAAAATTTCAGTCCGAATAAGGCAAATCGGTCGACAGGAAGCATAAGATCTCAGATGATGTAAAATGCTAAAAAGAGCTCACTAGGTTTTGAGAAAGACTTGCTAATGATTAATTTAATGGTACATAGTAGTTATATAGTGGTAAATAGTACATATTTGTCTTCAGTGACCTTGGACTTTGAAATCATGATGCTCTGATTTAAAAGGATTTTATGGATTTGTCCAGATTTTATTAATACATTCATACCAACCTTTTCTTAACAAGAGTTCAATATATATCACAAATATGGTAAATAATTTCCTGTTTGACATTTAGAGCTCTATTTCCAAAATTGCATTGTGTTGTATTTAGATCAATGTAAATTATGTTGTCTGGTCCTGTTTGTCCTGTAATCTGGACCTTCTATAAATAAAACACAAACTACATCATGTATGTAAAGGTCAATCTATTTCTCTGGGCTGATGAAAGACAGAGATGGATCTTAAGGAAGGAGTAAAAGGTTAATCAGGATGATTTAGAGCTTGATGAATATTTAGTGCTTGAGAAGTCTTTTTACAAAGCTAAGACATGTCATGACATCACTGCAAACTCTTAATATGTTATTATAAATCTATTAAAAAGGTCATTGTGCTGTGCTGTAAGTTTTTCATTTAAATACCCCAGTCACATGATGGGTGTTTATGTAAAAGCTCTTTACATAGATTGTCATCGTTATGCCACTTCATCTCATTGATGGGAATGAAATGATGCTAAATGTTAGCATAGGAAGCAAAACCCAATGCATTTTCTGTCTTAGTAGTGTTCAAATATCCTGACTTATAAGTCTTTAAAATCATTTACTGAGACAGCTGCTTACTGTAGACTGTAAAAGAGCAGGGTAGCTCCCTGGGGTTTCAACCACCCAAAATAACCCAGAAACGTTTGGTATGTTGATTAAATCATTTTGTGTTTTTCCAGTGCTAACCCAATGAAAGGCACATGCATCAAAGTGTGGTGAAAACAATTCTGAGAAGAGTATCTCAAAAGACCACATAAATATTATTTGTTTGAAAGGATCGTATGTGATCGCATCAGGCAGGATTGGTAATTTACGTCCTTGAAAGGTGTTAAAGGCATAGGTGCAATAGGTGTTCAGTTCATCAATAAACTAATAAAGTCAAATAAAGGACAGGTTCTCTATCTGGGATGGAACTCAATCTATTCCATATGTGTTCAGGTTTCTCACCAATACCAGTTTGTCTCTGTAAGATGTCTTGGTGGACCTGATGGTTTTTAGAGCACCAGACCCTGCTCTCATGTACCCCACTACATCTCTGGTTTTATAGGCTGAAGTTATGAGTGTTATTATAGGTCATGTTGCTTTTACCTTTCAGCCGTGTTCATTACAAACCAGCTTGAGTTCAGTACTGTACACGCACTAGCTTTTCCATAGGGTTTTCCATGGTGCTGAAAAATCTGGTGGTGGGTCAGGATATCAGTCCCTCAGATGCACTGTTGCAAGTCTACAAAAAGCCCCAGGGCATCACGATTCCGCCTCCATTCCTGACTCTTGCTGTCACACAGACTGTCACCCTCCATACATAATGAACTGCAGATTTTTCAGATTGGTTTTAAATATATACTTTATATTAGCTTCATATTAATTATTATGGTATATAATATAAAATCGGAAATAATAATAAAACAATAATAATAATGGTGATGATTGCTGCAGTAATCATTTTAATAATAATAATAATAATAATAATAATAATAATAATAATAATAATAATAATAATAATAATAGTAATACAGTTATAATAACAATACTGTTTTAATAATAATTATTTTTATTAAATAATATTATTTAATTATTAAATAATAAATAATAATATTTATTAAAATATATTAATCAACAATAATAATTTAATAAGTGTAATGACAATAATAATAATACTGTGGTAGTTATACCGTTAATAATAATGATGATTATTGCTGCAGTAATAATAATAATAATAATAATAATAATAATACAGAGGTAATACTAATAATGCTGATTAATGCTGAAATAACAATAACAATGATAACAGTAATAATACTGGTTGATGATAAGTGCAATGGTGATGATAGCAGCAGTTAAATGGACAGTGGTAATTATGTTGGTCGTGATATTTGAGTGGCGGGGTAATGTTTTATTTGGGGAGGTGATAAAGGAATATCAGCTGTCAGAGGGTAAGAAAAGCTGGATGGTTAAGTAGACTTTTAAAATCCATTAGATAACATGCAGGTAACGTTTTTCATTACCTGTCATTAAAAGTTAAAGTCTTTGTTTGAGTTCTAACATATTTTTAGTTACAGAGAGCATGTAGAGTTTTTTTTAGTGCTGTCAGTGTTAGTACTTGTAGAATGCCATGATTTACTGCCAGATTAAAAAAAACTGTAGAACATCAGAAGGACCATACAGGCTTTTGAGGGCTGAAGCTTAAACCATGTTTTGCTGCTGGCTCCCACACTTCTACTCATTTTCATTCATTATAATCAGTATTTTAATGAAGATTTCATTCAAGAAGCCCTTTGTAAGACAGTAGACCGGCATTCCAGAGGGACGTCAAGGTCCAGATAATCAGACGAGATGGACTGCCTGCACTCTCTCAGCCATATTAAACTCCTGCACAAGCGTGCTGTAATCACATTGACGGCACACGCGTGACCATAATTTTACCGCTGACCTGATTTAAGTGCTTATGAGAATGGAGGCGACTGTTATTCTATACTCTACAGACGGAAGGGCCTGATCAAATTAACTTTACTAAGAGGAGCACAGAATCGGCATGGTCCAACCCTTAATGCTTTGCTCATGCAAAGAACCTGAGTGTGAGGAACATTTGTACATGGTTAAAAACCTTGGCGCCGATTCAAATCCGGAGATCGAGAGATGCAGGGCGGGTCTGTCATGAAAACGTCAAATAGCTTTCCCGCTCTCTTGTTAACACACTATCATGTATCGATCCATTTGAATTATTAAATTGATTGTTACTGCATAAAGAGACAGACCGTAAACTATCAGCTCAGATTTTTTTTTTGTATCTCTCCCGAAATACCTACTTACTATTCTAATGAAAACGGCACAATCCCGAAAATGAAGCCCTGCTGATCCTTGTGCTGTCATAATTCTCAGTTTTGTTTGTTTGTAAAAAATAGTTCAATAGTTAGATGTGTCTCATTATACACCAGTTAGGCATAGCATTATGATCACCTTCCTATTTTTGTGTTGGTCCCACTTTTGCTGCCAAAACAGACGTGCAACTGCAATTCACTTTGTTCAGACACATCAGCTTTTCCACTCCGCATCAGTAAGCTTTAGCCCCCCATGACCCTTTCACCGGTTCATCACTGTTCCTTCCTTGGACCACTTTTAATAGATCCTGTCAACTGCAGACTGTGAACACCGCACAAGAGCTGCAGTTTTGGAGATGCTCTGACCCAGTTGTATAGCCATCAAAATTGAACATTTTATCCTCAAAGTGGATGCTAGAAACTTAGTTTGGCAAGGGCCAAATTAGCTAGACCCCTGGGTCAGAGCTTCTCCAAAACTGCAGCTCTTGTGGGGTGTTCCCAGTCTGCAGTGATCCACAATATTAGAAAACTGGTCATAATGTTATCATGATCAGTGTATGTTAGATTTTAATGCTGCGTTTCAGAAAAGGTGATGCAATAATAATTCAACTGAACATTAAATAATGGATTTTGGAAGTCTACATAATCCTTCAGTGTTTCTTACCACTGACAGCTGATACTCCTGAACAGATTGTCATCAAAGATGTTACAGTTTGCCTCTTTAAACAGTTTTTTTGAATGAAAAGTGGATATGTCATTCACCTGGACATTTATAATAAAGCACAAGAAAAATTGCTGAACTATATCAAGGTCAGGGTTTAAAGTTAGCATTGTTGAGCAGCCAGACAGTTTACATCACACTGTCTATGAACTCAGATATGTCACTCCTGCATGGATGGATGGATAGATAGATAGATGGATAGACATGAAAGATACATCCGCATGAAAGATACATAATCTGACTGACTTTACGAGGCTAGTTTGGATCATGTTCTCTTGATCTCTGTGGGCCAGTACTTATTGATTTGCACCACTGAAGGGTTGTGAAGGGCTTGAGCACTATAGTATTTGTTTCGTAGTGGACTTACTGTTCTTGCTGACATCCTGGATTCACATTATCGATCATTGGAGACACAGTTAGCAGTGTGTAACCATTTCTAATGTCTTTCAAGAGTTTGAATTGGTTCTTTATATAGTTGAACAGAGCAGCTCCAGCTCCAATGCTTATTTAGAAACATCATTTAATGTCTGAGGGGATTTTACAAATGCCACAAAAATAAAATCACATCTGGACCGATTTTGTATTTCATTGTTCTGGAAAGTTACACAAAGGTAAAACATTGTCAATTGCTCTTGTTTCAGCACCTGAGCCCCCCGTTGGGTGATAATGAGCGTTGTTTGTAGACAGTCAGGGGAATCGGATAATGATGAGCATCACTCTGCAGCCAGCGCTCTCTGACCTTTACCTGCTGAGATAATAAATAAAATTTCCTGGTGAGAGACAGACTTGAGGGTCCTAAACCTCCATGAACCTTTCTGTGCCGACCCAAATCCCTTCAGGGTGGATTATTTATCTCACTGCGCCCCCTGAGCTCGGTGGGTACACCCAGGAAGAGAAAACTAGGTGAGCCCAGGAAACTCAGCAAGCCACCACTTTGGTAAAAGTTAAACGTGTTTGGGTTCCAAGTCTGTTCAAGTTAAAAGGAGGTTTCATATTGTTAAACATTATCAAAGGTTAAAGTCGTGAATGCATTATTCTATTTCAATCAAGATCTTAATCTGGAGCACACAAGACTTTCAGTCGTCCAAATATGATTGCATTAGGATTGCTCAGTCCAGAGTAAATATCAAGACCCAGACTATCATCAGCTCATAGCATTATTATCCACCGCCTAGAACATGCACGTAAGTGTTTTCCATTACCATAGCTTTATTAATAACGAACTGGAAGTCCATGGATGTTAGAGGACGATGATAGCTGTGTGGTTGGGTGAGACCTGGGTGCCATGTACATTAGAAACCATTTAGGCAACACAAACAATCATTTACTTCTCAAGAATTGTTTAATATCTTTCTCGTCTCCATCCTGCTGTATAATTCTACTGAATCACGGATACAAAGATAAAAAAATAGTTAACAAATCAAAATACTTGATGGGTTGTTCTTATGGGTATCCAATTTACTGTGACCCTGATTGAAATAGTTATTATATATGATCAAATTATTATATGGTTTTATTATTAAGAAAATCTCATTTGAACTGACACCTTTAGGAGCAAAGAAAAATATATATTCTTGTCACATTTATCTCATTTTGTGTGTTATTGCTTCATAGCACCACTAGGTGGTAGCACTCTCTTGTTGCAGGAAAAAAGCTCATTTTACATAATATAAGTCTCCCTTCGCCATGGGCCCTTAAAATTATATCTTACATGCAACCGCTCCATGGTGCAAAAAAGGTTGGGGACTGCTAATCTAAGCAATTAAGTGTTATGAGACAAATGTCCAGCAGTGGAAACCTTTCAGTGGAAACCTTTCAGTGGTTGGGCTTGAACCAGCAACCTTTCAATTGATGTTCTGACAAAAAATGTCAGACACCAATTATCTCTGCTGATCATGAAAGGGTAACAGGGGTGTAGTATGATTTTTATTTTACCCTTCTTTAAATTCCTGGTTGGTGGGGAGGGGGTCTGCACCTCTGCATTTCCACTGCAGTTCTGTGAGGCTGGCATGTGTTCTTGTGAAAATTGTGCTATTTTAGGAGAGGTGTTAATTAATTAGAGCTCACTGTTGCACCTGATAGTGAGAACTGAAAATCTAGACATATTAGACATAGACAGAGGGGCAGGATTTCCCTGACAAGGGAGCCTTTCCAGCTCAACCAACTGTTCATTGTAACCAAATCCTCTCCAGACTTCTTGCACCCAGTCACTGCGCTTGTGTAAGACAAGTGCACGGTTTGTTACGTGTATCTCCTCTGCATGGTTCCAGACAGATGTTTGCCGTTTGTTCTCATCAGGAATCTCATCTGGCTGATTTTTGACACCTTTGAATGGAGCGTGAGAGGATGCTGTTTCTCATCAGCATTGATAATGAGCTCCGAGCTCATCTCCCATGTCACACTGAGATTGCTCGGGTGTCTCAGGAAGTCGCATAATGTGCATGATTGCACGTGGATTTTTAGCACTGACGGTGGCATTCATAATGATCACAACTTCAGTGTGTTCAGATATTTTTTTACTCACAGCCCACCAAAGGGTCACAAACTAAAAAAAAATCCCTGAGCAAGAGCATTAAACTGCTGCACCACTCAAGTGCCTTACTACTGTTTAATATTTAACTGTTATAATAAATAATAAAATAAAATAAACTGTTCGACTTTTGTGTTGTTTTTTATCAGTAGTGTTTTGTCAAGCCACTTTTGGATAAATGTGTTTACTGTAACTACATTAAACCAAAGACATACGAATCAAAAGCTTTTCTGTTAAATTTTAACATTAGATTGACAAACTGATGCAGAAGTATCTGACTGTTGGATTGATTTTCTCTATTGAAGTCACTTGTGTTGGGATTTCGTTGCAGGATAATGTGGATTTGGGTGAGCTGATGTTTTCTCTGTGCTATCTCCCAACTGCTGGCCGACTGACCATCACCATTATCAAAGCCCGGAACCTTAAAGCCATGGACATCACTGGAGCCTCGGGTATTCACTTTCTTTAATCTAAATCCAATTAGTGATACAAAGATTTACACACCCAGGTAAAATCAAATTGGCAAATTAAGTGACTGATAATTTATTTTGTGAAATGCTCAGCAGACAGAACACTCCTGGGTGGACTTGATTTCATGATATCTACCCTATAGCTCAAAGCGATATGATGTTCAAAATATGTATGGAACTGCAGCCTAGAGGCTTTTAAATACAAAGTTATCATAGACAGAAATTTGCACAAATAAACTTTTTAATAAAACTCATCTAGATTTCTATTGTTAGTTTTAAGTTCACTGTTCCCTTTTTGGTTTGACTGGTTGTACAGCTTGTAGCATAAAATTAGTACCTTGTTATTAAACTCATCACCACCAATTTTAGACTTATTTTTTGGAATGTATGGTCAATAGACCTTATTCACATAAATTATACCTTTTTTGATTTAAAATAAGCTGGAATTCTGAATTAATAAGACAACAGTTAAACTTGGAGGCATGTAAATAGTTGACTTATCTCTGGTCAACTAAGTCCAGACGCTGGTTACAACCAGATGGAGTGACAGCAGAGACAGCCAATCACATGTTAGCTAGAAATGGCAGAGCCAATGGATGGTCTTCCGTTTAAGTGGCCGTTTTCCTAGTGCTTGACCCGTCTTTATTTACTGGAGCATAACATGGTTTTTGGATGGTAAAATCTTACAGGAGTCTTGTTTCATCTGTGTGGGTGAAAATACCACTGTATCACTTTTTTCCTATTTACTGTGAAAACGTTAAGGTTATACCTTTACTTGAATAATAAGGTGTAAGATTATTTTTACTGCACTGATTAATACATTTAGAAAAACGGACTGTATAACCGAGGTACTTTTTTTCCCGCAATTTTTGTCAGTTGATGATGATGATTATGTGTTCAGTCGCAGCCGACTCTAGGTCACTTGATGGATCATCGATCCATGAAGTATTTCGGCAATGATAGTGGAGTAGTTTGC
>JAYDZG010000004.1:21036989-21057685 GCA_034509265.1 Microcambeva bendego | reverse complement strand
TGTGTGGAGTTTGCATGTTCTCCGCATGTCTGCATGGGCTTACATAAACAGTAAAAATAATAGTCTGATTACTTGTGCAGTACTTTCACCTCTTAACTAAAACTTGCTCAACAGCTCAAAACTGAAAACTTAGCTGTAGAGGAGTTTGAACCAGCAACATTATGATAACTCCTCACAACCCTAACATTGTGTTACCATTTCCCTTGCTCTTAGGCTTAACACTAGCAACATGTTTATTGAAGCTTAGCTGCTGAGCTTCCACTGCCCTTGCTCAGATGCCCAAAGCTGACAATCTGGCAGAAATGGGGTTTGAACCAGCAACCTTCTGATTACTTTCCAGTCCCTTAACTACTGAGCAACCATTGTACACTGCACACTGTCAGACATATTTAAGTTATTGTTGTGCAGGATAAGTAAATGATAATAAAAGTAGGACTTATTTTATACTTTTTAGTAATACTTATGTTTTATTACATTAGTGATCCTAACTCCAGCAGTGCTATGAGTCGAGTGTCTCTGAAATCGACAAACTGTGGTGTCTGAACAGCCGACAGCTTCCTTTAAGAATGTGTGTGTGTCTTTTCTGTCGCCCACAGCGTTGGCCATAATGAGATTATCGGTGTGTGTCGGGTGGGAAACACTGCCGAGAGCCTAGGCCGAGATCACTGGAATGAGATGCTGACGTACCCTCGCAAGCCCATTGCCCACTGGCACCCGCTCATGGAGGTAATAAAAAACAATCAATTTATAAAAACCTTCGGTACATAAGCCACTTACAGCCATAAACTTTGTTTTTTATTCATTTTTAAGTATTTTTATTTCCCCTCAAGGGTGGCTCGGTTGAAATCCTCTTGCCTTACAGCCCTGTCATTTCTGTTTGTAAGTGTCGGAGTGAGTTTCCTGCTGGGATTCTGGTTTCCTCTCACAGTCTAAAGAAATTCATTCATTGTCTGTTTTACCATCATTTTAGCTAATTCATGGTCACACTGGGTACAGTACACTGAGTGAAAGGTTGGGTACACCCTGGACCAGTTGCTAGCCCAGGGAACCCCCTAAAGAAAGAGGAATAACATGCAACCCTCATTCAGAAAGGACTGGGACAGCTCCACCTGGGAATTGACATATGACTTACTTGCTGTAAGGTGACAGTGCAACCTGAAATTAAACGTAAACTAATGAACCAAAATAAATGAACAACAGTAAAGGGGTAGCAAATACTTAAGCAACCATCTTATTAATCCGGGCTTTGGACCAGCACTAACATGCATGGTTTGGGCATCCTAGTGCCTAGGGTGGCATACAGCCAACTGGTGGCAGTGTAGAGTTTCAAACCAGGGAGTTCCAGGGAGCTGATGTGCTAGAGGGAAATCTACCTGTGCCCAGGTAAGAAAGAGTGTAAATAGAATTAAATCATGCCAGACTTCCCAAGAACCCCCCCCAACTTGTCTTAAATGTGATATATATATATATATATATATATATCCTGCTTCCTAGTAAACAAAAAGTGGTTTTCTTTCACTGTGTTTTCAGAGCTGTCCAAACTTCTTCATATTAAGTTATGAAAAAGCATGTTAGGGCTGTGAAGCTCAACAGGAGACAATCTGAAGCCGAAGAAAGTGGAAATTGAATCAGAAAGGCTATTTGCCCAGTTAAGAGGGACTGAAGTTCGGGGCTTTTATGGGCGTCCCTCAAGAGAGCATCGGCTGATTTAGGATCAAGTCTGAAATAACACCCGATGTAAAGCTCAGTGGCAAGAGGGTAATTCTAAAAAAATTGAGTTAAAGTGCTGAGGTGATGATTTCCTAGCACCTCCTCTCTGTCTACAGGAATCTACTGGTCTTCTGGGGTTTTTTAGGTTCAGAGGTGTATGTGGATCTGATTAAGCTTTTTAAATATCCAGCACTGGTTATCCTCCATTACACTATTATGGATAAATTTGCTGAACCTGAATTTAGAGACCCATGCTGGCATTGAGTACCTTTACTATCTTTTGTAGCTACCTACTCTGGAGTGTAACCTACATAAAAAACTGAATTGTGATCTGTTATACTTGCCATCTGTTGACCTTTGCACTATTGTGGTGGTCACACTCTCTGTATTGGCATGCTAGAGGAAAATCCAGCCGCTCCGTCTAGCTGATATCTGTGCTATTGCTTCATTCATGCGATAACACCACTGAATTTCATCCTTTTGCTTCCCCATGCGCAACAGACTGTGATGCTCTGTGTATTCTAACACCTTCCCAAAGGTTTCATGTACACTCATTTTTATCAGATTTCTTTTTTGCAGTGGAGTAGTCAGGTGAATCCAGGAGGAAGCCAAGGATCCTGCAACTCCCTCAAAACACCGCCATCACCCTGATGGACACATCTGATCTCCTGTCCTGAAGAACAAACATGTCTCAGATCCCAGTGCTGGGGAGTCTAGACAGGGTGACGTCTCAGAGAAAGGTCACTTAAACCATCTGTACACACTGGATGACGCAGTTAACACACACACGCACACACACACACACACACACACTCTTTTTAATAGGGAAGGAAAGTGTGACTGTTCTGCTGCATGTCACAGTGACAGTGTACCTGTATGTAGGTTTCTGTTTAAAAAAATCAGAACATGGTCCAGCTTTGTTTAAGCCCCATTTAAGAGGTGAGTATTTTTAAAACGTTTCTGTATTGTATCAATCCTTGTAATAATTGTTTCGATGTTTTTGAGTGCAGTGCATGGGCTCTAGTTTGTGTAATTTTGTTGTTACAGTATAAACTTTTACAATGTTTAAACATTCTGTATGAAAATGCATAAGTACAACAGCTAAGTTGTCGCTTGTGATTTTTCAGATGAGAAGTTTGTATAAGTTCACCCACCAATGAATATTAGTGTTATGGAAGCAGTTTTAGGACAACAACATTTATATTGATGGCACTCCAGAACACTGGGGTGTTTATGTCCTCACTCAGGCATTTAATGTTTATTCTGATTTAGTGAACTTTGTTCTGCTAGAACTGCCAAGACATCTCATACTAAATCATCAAAAATGTTCAATATCATAATAAGTTTACCAAAATTCACCTTTCATTATTTTGCTCATATTTATTCTTTAAACACTAAATTTGATGAGCACAAATGGTTCCAATACATAATTTAAACCCAGCACCAAGAAAAATATTGAAACAGAAAAAAAGGAAATTAAGAAAAAAATGAAAAGAAACATTAGAACAGAACAATGATAAAATCAAAACAACTGTAATGTTAGAAAAGGGAATCAAAAAGTAAATCATATATAAGCAGAATGCTAATAAATAAATAATAAATTTAAAAAACAAATAAAGAACTTCAGTTTCTTAACTGCTTCAGGTTCTGATTAGGGTCGTGGCTACAGGAGCCTATCCCAGCTTTTCACTGGACATGTCTCCAATTAATCTGACTGCATGTGTTGTATGGTGGGAGGACACTGGAGTTCCCAGAGGAAACCCATGCAGACCCTTTTGAGGTTGTAAATATTAAAAACTTTTGTCGGTGTTAAATACGAATGTAAAAGCTGCTGTATGGAACATTTTGTTCATTAAGTGGGAAACACTGCATCACAATGATAGAATGAATGAACCAATTATGTACCTCAAAACTAGACTGTATTTTCACTCGCCTTTAGCTGAATGCTCAAAATACAATATGAACTCCTAAAATATCCTCCCAGTGACAAGCAAAGCTTCACTTCATACCAGATTCTGATTGGTGCCAGAACTGTTCGATCAAACCGACAACCACATGACCTGCTGCACGTGAGGGTTCAGATCCACAGGGAGAGTGATAACTTTTAAAAATAACCTTAATCACATGCTGGGGCATAGTAGGGTTGGCAGATGATGGCAGAAATATTTCCTGCCATTACCCGATTGGAGCTCACAATTACTGACAGCAGGCAATGCGCTCGCTGATTACCCACTGACTCAAATCAGTCCAAAAATTGCTGCCACCTCCCACCTGAAACTTTTCAGTGTTCTCAAAATGCACAAGAACAATGCTGGTTTCATCATATAAAAATGTGATAACAGCAGGAAATCCAACATCTTTCTTTATTTTTTTACATAGACAACATTTAAACATCCTAATAATAACAACAATTTTATAACCTGGCTTGCCATTTGGGCCAGAATATTACTAGTCTCGGTTATGCTTTTCCAAAAAGCCATGTGATGTGTCTCATTGTCCTGCTGGAAGTTCCCATCCAGACCAGAGCAGACAATCAGCATGTTTGGGTGTACATGATTTGCAAAAATGGATTCATACCCAAACCGGTCGAGAGTACCTCACATGCCTTATATACTAATTTCCATGATTCAAGTTACATGGTCACACCTGGATTTTAGTTATTTTTCCTGATGAGATTCATGAGGCATCAGAAAAAAATAGAGATTTCTCTCCTGCTGTGATATAAGTTAGGCTCTTCTTCATCCAGTGGTGTCTGTAGAAATGTTCCTGTTCTTGTGCAATAAATGTGGTTCCTTTTACAGCTTTTTTGAGCAGCTCCTTAATTTTCACAATGGTTGCAACATACCTTGAAGACCTAAATCTTTGGGTTGAGATTATTCAATACATGATAAGCAAATTAAGGGTTGTTATTTCCAGTGGTTTAACTATGCTGTAACCCATCCTTAGATTACACAAACTAGCAGTAGGTTCTGAAATATTATGTAAAGGTTGACTGTGTAAAAAGGTTGACTTATGTAAAAATAACTGTGACATGGCTGTATTAACAAAATACCCTGCTACTCATTGATTGATTGATTGATTGATTGATTGATTGATTGCAGTGTTACAGCAACAATTCACAATTATCACAAGCATCACATAATACTGGCTAAATTTGACAAGCAAAACTGGTTCCAGTAAAAAGATACAATAAAATGTTAAAATAAGAATACACTTTTTAGTTTATTATAGGAATACATCTATTATTCAATAAATAATTTTAAACCAGCAAAAAGAAAAAAAAAAAAGAAAACACAAAAGAAGAAAAAAGCTGAAAAAGCTTCATGAATAAATAATGAGTTAAAAAGCAAATAATGTCCTTCCTGATGCAACCCTCCTATTTATCTGGGCTTGGGACTGGCACTACAATGCACTGATTTGTGCATTGGAAAATTAGCAACGCTGAGACTTGAACTGATGTGCAGTAGAAAATTACACCTATTAAATTTAAAATCTAAAACATCCGATTATCCATACATCATCAAGTTTCTTTGGTCATTCTATGTATTCTTCAACTTAAAGACTTTGATTTCAAGCAAACCCTGCAGAAAAGTTAGAGTTATTAATTCTTTCTTGGGAAGGGGGGGGGTACATATATAGTTCATGAGAATTGAATCTGGCATGGATGGTGCCCCCTTTTTCTATTAAAGCCCATCTCTCTGCAGGCCCCACTCCTCTAATAACTGTGAGACATGCATTATTTAGGAGAACCATCTCTCTGAAGTGCAAAGCAGAAACAAATATGTGGTCTGTATGATGATTTGCCAGAGTGGATGTGTCACTATCAGCCCTGTATTTAGCACAGAACCCACAGGAGCTGAGGTGTCATCATACACAACATGCATTCACCAAAATGTCACTATTTAACTCTCTCTAATTATAAAACCGATTAGATTGGAATTATTCTCATTGACTGCCCCTTGTGCTACTTCGAATCTGTGGCATCAGGCTGGAGGGCTGTGACAGGACCCTCCTGAGAGTAATCATTTTAATCAGGATTGGGAATCTGACCACAAAAATGGAGCTTTTAACTCTGTGGAAATGACCAATAACAGATGTAATGGAACTATAGACATTCAGGTGCTTCAGTGAAACAGCAGTCAAATGCTCTAGCACAGCACTGCAGCAAAATAGTCAATGCCATTGTCACCTTTTGCCTTTAGCAATGCTTACTGTCAGGTTGAGACTCTGGCAGGTGTGGGAAAGGAAAGCCTAATATTTTTTTATAAATTGTATCAATGTCCAGTATTTACTATCGTTCATGCTGCTTGACCATGTGACCCTGATCAAGCCAATAAGAATGACAAATGCAGTCCAGCTTGACTGTAACAAATGTAAAATGTACAACTTCAAGCTAAAATAAAAAAGCCCAAACCTTGGCTCAAACCCTAAAACCAGGCCTGCAAGCCCTACGATCCAGTTATGAACACAAGCCACGTCTTAGCGGTCGTGGAGGAGGAGTAGCCGCAATTTATGTTAAAGACGTAGGTCTTAGCATAAAATCTACTCCTACAACTAACTTGTTTAAGGTTCTTATGGCATGGTCAATAAATCTTCATTTGACAAAAGTACTATGTTTAAACTAGTTACTATTTATCGACCGCCTGGTCTTTACTCAGAATTTCTACACAAATTTGCAGATTTTCTTTCCAAATGAGTGTTAACAACTGAAAAGTCCTTAATTGTTTGTGACTTCAATATTTATTTTGAAAATAAGTCTGATCCACTTGGATTCCATTTTGCAATCTATAGGGATTACCCAAAATGCAACAGGACCCACTCAGATCCTCAGGTTTGATGAAAGCTGGTGAGGTGAGCACTGATGTCCTGTGAATTGTATAAATCCTGTTTATTTCAAATATTCTCCAGTCCGCCCAATAAGGATGGGTCTCTGCTGAATCTGGTTCCTCTCAAGGTTCCTCCCTCCCTGTATCTTTAGGACGTTTTTCCTTGCCACAGTCGCCCTCGGCTTGCTCAACAAGGGTTTTTAGTCTGATGGTCCTAAACTCTGTAAAGCTGCTTTGTAACAATATATATTGTAAAACATGGAATACAAATACATTGACTTGTAAATTGATTTGTAAATGTGAATGGGGTGTACAATGGGAACTCTATAAACACATGCTTTTTATATTTTCCCTAATATTACCATAATAAAAGTTTCTAACGCATTGATTCCTCAGAGTACAAATAAATTAATGAGATGTCCTTAAATATGGCTAAAATTGATTTTTGTGTCAATGGCTGAAGCATGTTAGAACCTAGGTATCGAGGAGGATTGATTAGTATTTGGTTTATGCTACTGATGTTTCCACAGCCAGGAATATTCTAAACCAGATCAAAGAAATGAATTTGTGAATTTTGAGCAGCAGCACGGTGCTGCAGTGGGTAGTGCTGTCACCTCACAGTAAGTTTGGCCTGGGTTTGATTCACCAGCAAGGCTGCCAGTGTCCTTTATGTGTGGTGTTTGCATGTTGTCCCTGTGTGTGCTCTGGTTTCCTTTAGTCTAAAGACATGCAGTCAGGCCAACTGGTACCATTTAATGTCCTTAATATTGTGTGCAAATGTGTGTATTTTAACATCTTCATTGTGATCAGCTGAATGACTGACCTCTCTGGGGTCACAGTTTTACAAGCTATGACAAAACAGACATTGGTTTCACTCATTCGTGTACAGTCAGTCAACCTTCCTTGTCTGTCACTAGTTTAAACCCACTTTAGATTCTAGACCAGATTCTGTGCATGACCCTGAAGGTAAAGGATGGTAACGTAAGCAAATGATTGATAATCTATCAGCTAAACTGTAGCATGAACATTGCCCATCTCTTTCATTTACTTTTTCTTTTCTTCTTTTGGTTAAATACTCTTGTGCACTTCATGCTGATGCAGAAGGTACCCTCAAAAGAAAAGTCATGTTAGGTTGTCAGAACTAAATAATAATACAGGACGATGCTGCGTGGGAGAGAAACATCCATATTTTTTATCATTCTCCTCCTACATGGCCTTTCATAAAGCATTTAGGCTATATTTGCCTTCCTGATTATAATCATGGCAGTACTGTGCCTATGTTTATTTCATTACCAGCTATTATGATCACACATGAACGGTGTAGTTATAGTTTCTAATATTTGCATTATTTAAAAAAGAATTTGGCAAAGAGTGAATGACAAATAACATATAAATCCAGCAAATAAAATTAAAGGGATGAAAAATTCTACTTTCTGCAAATATAATCAATCATAGAGACACACGGTGGCAGACTTTAAGATTTTATTGTTGTCCTGCTCCTAAAACATTATGGTAACAATAATCTAACATATACAAACACTTTTAAAAGTACTTTACTGCCACTGCAGCAGAAATTCCCAATGTCTGGTGGGAGACCAGCACACAAGGCACAGCGTAAAACTCACGATGCTCTTGTGAGAATCCATTCCTGGCTGATGTAAGAGAAGTAGCCTTGTACATGTCTGAGAGTCGTAGGTGTTGATCTGCTGCTAGTGTGAGCAGAAAAAGGGGTTGGGGGGACTAATAAATGTGAACGAAAATATATTTTCTGAAAAACTGGTACATAAACTTCCTCTTGAAATGTTATTTGACTCAGAAAAGGACAAGGTGTTTCCAATTAATTGTACATTGTAAATAAGCAAATGTAAGTTTTGAAATAAATACCTGTAAAAAAAAAAACTCAGGCAGATTGGGGCAGAACCGTGGAACAATTGTGTACACTTATATTCACACTTCATATCTTAGTTGTTTTGGAAATAAGGATACTTGAATTTTTGCTCATATTTGCTTGATACAAATCTCTAGCTGCTCAAGCATCTGTTGAGTGATGTCTGATTCCTTTCATCGTTTCATGATGCAGCAAACATTTTCACCAGAAGACAACTTTGGGCTGCAGGCAATCCAGTCAAGCACACACACACACACACACACTCACACTCACACTCCTGGCTTTAATTTCAACTGTACCTCCACATGTTTGAGAGTCCCCATTGACACTAATGCTTTCTTAAACCATGACAGACATTGGTTTAAGTTTAAACTCAAATGCTGGAAAGATGTGTCTGTGGTTGTTAAATAAATAAAATCAAATACTTATGAAGAATTGTTTTGTGTATTTTTTAAATAACTATGTTATCAATTAGTGGGTAAAAAATACAAAAAATAGAAAATGAAAAGGATCACATCAGATCATTCTGGTCTGTGTTCTTGATCTGCTATGTATTACTAGTGAAATTACTTGGAAATGAGCTCGGAGATGAAAAAGCAACACTTTTTGTCTTCAGTAATCCTGCACACCTGGGCAAAAGTTAATTTTTTTGCTTGCCCTAGTTCAAATCTAGTATATAATGATTATAATCTTCAACAGCATCTGAATGTGTCATATTGAACTTTTTAAACACAGCAGTAGGTCAGATCTCCGCTATCAGCCTTACCAGCTCAATCAGCCGAACTGAGCTGCTCTACTGAAGGAAGTCTTCCATTAGATCGTGTGACTCAGCTGGCAGGGCATCAGGCAATTTAGGGGACTCAATTTCTATGCCATGCTGGAAAGCAGTCTGGCTTTTCTGTGATCAAATGCTTCAAAGTATAAAGCTGACACCCTAGAGCTAGAAAACCCTGATGTTACACTGGACGTTATTAACACCCCTGGGATTCCCGGCAGTAGGTCCAGCATTATGTCATGGTGGTCTGACATTATAGGAGTAGCTGTCTGATAAAGAAAGGCACAAAAGCTCCTGTGTACTCATAATGTCAGATACTATTTTCCAGATTGTTCTTAATTACCTTCATTTCACATGTTAATCTCTGAATAAAAGTCTTTCTAACTAAGGATCAATCACAGCTAAAATTGTTCTATGAACCCTAAAGAAATTCATTTGTGTGATTTGGTTTTGCAATGTGTAATTAGCAAATCATTATTACATTTCCGACTTATAAAATTAGAATCAATAGTAGCTCTAGTTCACATTTGGGCATCATGAGCAGAAACTAATTACAGCCTAGTTGCAGTTCTACACTACATCTAACCACTTTTTAGAAGTATGTTTTTTTTTTTATTGTAATTAGACGTCAATTAGACGTCTTTAGACTGTTGGAGGAAACCGGCGCTTCTGGGGGAAACCCACACAGACACGAAGAAAACAGGCATTTAGAACTTAGTACCAAAAGCTCACTGATTCAAAGTCCAAAAAATCTTCCATTCCCACCTGGAACCTTCTTGCTTTGAGGTCACATTGTTACCCCACTACGTATCATGCTGACCTTCTTGAAGCATTTAGATCATATTTTAACAAACAGAAATGTGTTATGCCTTGATACCAATCTCTGCAACTGAATCACCCGAGCTCAATGAACAGCATGGTTGTCCACACATGTCTGGCCCTATTTGGTTTAAAACAGACCCTCGCAGATCATGGACATGCTGATATCTTCCCTGGGCCGGATGGGATCATCAATACCCTGACCCACTATTCTCCACACTTGAACCTCCTCCCCCACACCCCCTCCCGCAGCTGCGGGATTCACTGCAGTCTCTGGAATTGTACACACTCTACGCAATGAATATTTAATTTGTAAACACACACCTAGCTCTTAGCTGTGGCCTTGTACCTCTTAGCGCTATGGGATTGGTGTGTTTAACCAAATCAGGTTTCTCACTGGCTTTTTACAGTGCTTATTTTCAACTCTTACTGGCCCCAATACTCCCTCTCATGGTGTTTTAATGGGCTGTCATCTCCAGATCTTACTTTACATTTATTAAGGCACAGGAACAGAAACTGTGAGACCACTAAGTGCATGGTGATATAACAATTATATCTCTTAAGGGATTATGAGAAATTAGGGCTCTGCAGTTACAAGGCATCACTTATTCAGAGAGCTCTGCACTTATCCACCAAAACCATCAGAGGATTCATCTGTTAGCCAGTTTATATGATTTGTATTGTTTGCGTGATTTGCATCTGGTTTCTCTCAAGGTTTTATTTGCCACAGTCGCCCTCGCCTTGCTCAATAGGGGTTTTTGGTCAGATGGTCCCAACTCTGTAAAGCTGTTTTGTGACAATTTCTTTTGTAATAATTGCTATACAAATAAAATGACTTGAAACTGCTAACACAGCAGAGCTGGGACTGTATGAGCAACAATTAGTTGTTTTTCATTGGGTAGGACAAGCTTGATGGGAACTCCTCTTAAATGAGCGAGCCACGACCTCTGCTGGGTAGTTGACGGCATCTGCACAAGAGTCAAAGAATAGTGCTGATCAGGGTGTGGCTCTCCATGCACAGTGCTGATCAACATGTGTACTCATCTCATGCTGGTGAAAAGATGTGTGGTTACTGTGCACATGTTAGAGGGGCCATGCAGCAGTTTTGTTCTCCTTAATCTGGGCAGGGAGTCAGCTCCAGTAGAGAGGAAGCATTACGCAATTGGGTACAAGTTGGACATGCTAAAAAATCATGTAAATACTAGCCCTAAAAACACCATCCTAACATAAATTGGGGTTGTACACCATGTTCATGAAATGTTTTATTATCTTTTTATTATTTTAGTTTTTTTAAACAACATATACTTTCACCAGAAGTGATGGTTTCCCCTTTATGAGGACTGTAACTAATCCCCCAGCTTTTGAAAGTTTCAGAAAGCTTCCAGTAAGGTGTCCCCATACAGTTAAATAACTTATTTAAACTTTGAAGTTTCTGTGTCTTTCAGACAAGGAGCCACTCCTGCACTACTGATTATATATTGAGAGTAAACATGTCTGTTCATGAAAAGGTCTCCATGAACTTATAGGTAACAGATTATAGAGAGAAGAAGAAGGACCACCATGGTTATGATGTATTATGGTCATTTAAGAGTGTAAACAACAAGCAATGTGAATTTAGACACAGGGGAGGTTGCAATTTGAAATCTGAGGGAGTCTGGGCAACAAAAGAGGGGGTTTGATGACTCCATAAACATCTGTAGGTGGTAATCCATGGGTGCAACTGGTCCTGTTCTTTAAACAGAAAATAGTAAGGCTTTTTTGGTAAGACCAAGGCAAGATCTGTTAGGATATGGTTTGATGTTTGGTGTGTTGGAACTGACCCTGACCTCTACCCTTTTGTACACTTTGGAAATGTATTCAAAAAACAATTGCCCAGCTCACTGCCTGACCTCACAAATGTTTTTGACTAAATGGGCATACATTTCCATGGATACACTTTAATTTAAAGGGACAAGTCTCTCTTGAAGAGTATAGGCTTTTCTAGCTGCAACGCATTCCATCAGATCCACAGTAATGCTGGTTTTGGAATAGAATGTCCAAGAATCGTGGTCTGTGTGTGCATTATTTACTGGACCAAATGCTTCACTTACTTAAAATTCTTCCCGATGATTTGCACATACTAAACAGCTCTGGTAAAACATTGTTAATTACCACTTTGTTCATCATCAATGTAATGTTGACCACGACCTTTATTTAGTTCAGGTTCACGGTTTCCATGTCTGTTTGTCTTGCCTTGTCTGTTGGACTGCATTTCATTATTATTTTCTGGTGCCACTGTTTGGAATTAGAACCAAATCCACTTCTTGTGAGCAAAACTCCCAGAAGATGATTCTGATTGATTTGTGAAATAAAAAATGAAATAATGAATAATGAAATTTTGTTAGCTGATCCAGATTTCCACAAATACACGAAGCACTGTTGTCCTGTGTAGGGACTTTCTAATGTCATAAATAAAATTTACTCAAAACAAAGAAACAAACCAGAGCTTGTTTTACTCTATAATACACATCCATCTGAATCTCATAAAGATTAGAAAGGGCATTTGAGGAAGATCTGATGTTTAACCCTAGTTCTTTCTCTTCAGGAGTAGATGCCAAAGCCATGTTACGACTTGTGAAACCAGGAGTCACTCTGCTAGAAATGTCCAACATTGATCGGAGGAGCATGACCAAGATTTCTACTACCCTGCCCCTCTAATTCCAGAGATTTGAAGCCAATTGATCATTGATAGACGTGACAACCTACGAGGACCTTATTAAGTCACTCCCAGCCCGTCTAGCTGCTGTGTGCTACACACACCGGTCACCCTCTATATTAGCTGAAGCTTTTAATAATGTGACATCATTATTATGGTCCACTATAGACACAAAGAAACATCAGGAAAGCACGTGGAACTCCTTAGTATGGTCTGTGGTCCCTACTGGTTAAAAGAATCAATATTTTTCCCAGAAGTCATCATTAGAAAAATCTAATCTGAGGTTATTCAAAATCTCTTAACATTGAGGAACAAAGTGAGTAATTATGACTGAATACAATGCCTTGTATATGCAGAGGGGCAGTGGTAGCACAGTGGTTGGAGTAGTGGGCCAGTTATTTGAATGTCATTGGTTCAAGCTCAGACAAAGCCAGCTTGTCATTGTCTTTGAACAAAGCCAGTAAACGTCAGTTGCCTTGATAATATTCAGTATTCTCTAAATGACAAAAAAAACCCGTCTAGGCCAGAGCTGGTGCTAATTGGCGCCAATTGTTTTTGAGTGGCACCAGTCCAAATGCTATCATGACAAAGCCAGTCTGGATGAGAAGTGCCACAATGGATAGGAATGCAAACACACACGCGCATGAGGCACAAAAGTGGGCATCTAAATAATCTGCAGCTAAATAAAGCTTGAAAGGTCATAATAGCAAATATGCAGATGTGTGGAAATATATAAAAAGAGAACATTTATAACCCCTGCATAGAAAGACATCTGATCAATTTTCTATTCTATTAAAAAAATAGCAGATCAGAAAGAATAAACATCACACTGCTCTTACTACTATTGTTCTTACATCACTGACACCAAGTTCATAATGTGCATGTGTGGCTTCACTGCATCATCATTAAAAGCGTAAGATGAGATCCTCACAATGAGATCACCATCCATACAAACAACATTAGCACAGATACTTTAACAGGTACAGATATCTCATACGGGAATCCTCCCAGCAGCTGAACCGAGTCATTATATACGATTTATGTAAAATGTCAGAGCCATTGGGGAATATCGTGTCTAGTGCTGGTAACTTGCCATAGACTTTGTGTATATGTAAACTATTTGTTTGAATACATAGTGAGCTACTTACATAGGCAGCTGCCTCCATAGAAAGGATTCTAATAAATCATTGACTTAGTCAGGTTATTCAAACATGCTACTTAGACAGTGATTACACCAGCATTCTCTTAGTAATCTAACATAGTTAGCCCCATGCCTTGGAAAGCAATAAGATGAGGTAGCGCTATGGTTTAAATGGTTAAATTGTCACTGACAAGCTCAAATTTGATAACCAATGATAATCAATTTAAAATACATTATTAGCATGAGAACCAGGAGGTCTGGACCTTTTTTATGTTTCCCCATTATTTTCTCAATATTTCTAGGACATGGGCTTTAGACAGACTGTATCCAAGATATTTTTGCTTGAAGTGGCCACCCTGCTCTCTCAAGACATTTCAATAACTAATCGTCTTCAAGTGCTTGTTGAGAGGTGTGTTATGCATTTATTATTTAAGCAATAGAACACTCGAGGTCATGTGTTATAACATAACGGCTGTTATCACAACCTTAAAGTTATTCGCGATAACCTCGAGTGTTCTATTGCCTTTATTCAATAGGTTTTTTTTACAAAAGAAAGAAATGAAATAAACCAAGAAGCCCAGAGTTGCATACTGAACATAAATCTAAATCACTTTATAAAAAAGCTACCACAAATAAAACTAAAAGAAGGTCATTTTTTATCTTAACATAATTCCAGCATCAGCATTTGAAGCTGTAAACATTTAGCATTGTGAAGTGAAGTGGTTTTGCATTCACGCAGTGTTGACCTCAATAAAATTTTAATACTAGTTATGGCCCTGAATTCTTTCCCTCAACAGTGTGTAGAATGATGTAAAATGCATCTATGTAGAGAGATCACAGGCTTGTGAACAGACCTAATATGGACAATAGTATGTTTAAACTTCTTCCTAATTAATTACATTGTTTTCAGCCACTTTATTTTAACGACTGGTGGAAATCAATGGTATAGAAACAGTTATATTGCAACTTTGTGGCAGCTGCTTTAAAAATACATTATTTTCTGGTGTGACTGTGACATGGGGTTTGGTGTGTAGAAATTCCAGTGGGCTGTCCAGTGGGCTGTGTGGTAGCCAGGTCTTTCCATTACCTTAACCTTATGAATTAATTTTAGAATAAATAGGCACATATTGTCACATACACACCCTATACATTGAAGAAAGCCTATCCCAATGATGTGGCTCTAAATTAATGCTTTTGTTTTTGGATAGGATGTAACCAGTGACATAAGTTAAATAAAAAAAGTATTAATAATAATTTCTGGGTCCTTTTGCATGTGGAGGCTGTATCGTATTCCATCCAGAACATTTGCAACAAACTACACAATGCCTGGCAACTTTGAATATTCCCAGGAATTTCATGTTCGATCTATACCCATGCCGCCTCCAGCAGCTGTGGGATGCACTACTGTCAGCATGGCTTTAGATACCTGGATGGGTTGTTGGGTCACTCCCAGCCCATCTTGCTGCTGTCTGTGCTCATTATTATCTGATTCAACATTGTAACAATAATTCATACACAGAGGCCGCTCTAGACTCTAATCACCATTAGGAAAGCGGCCAACCCAGGTGGAATCCTCCATCTTTAAGAAGTCCTTAGTACAGTCTGTGGTGCCCATCTGTTAAAGAAATCAATATTTGTCTCTGTTCTGAAAAACAATAAGCCATCATGCCTGAATGACTATTGACTGGTAGCGCTAACTTTGGATCATGAAAGTTTTTGGTTTTTGAGGGAATTTTCAATAAAAACACTGTCTAATCCACTATACATTGTCATTTACGCACTCCAGCTGGTCTAATATCTACAGCACATATACGATAACAAAGGGAACTATGAGATACTGATGTTCACAGACTATAGGCTAGCATATAGTCTATAAACATCAACAGCAAACAATTCCAGTGTGGCACCTGACTGATTACCCTCCTGTGCAACTAATTTCTTAACTAGCATGACAAGGAGATCACCTGAGATGTTTACTACGTGTCACAGTGGGGGGGCACCATTAAGATTTGGCATGCTTTTTCCTTCATTGGAACAATATAGCTTCAGTTTGTAAAGGCGTGTCAAACAGCAGCTGGCTATGTGGAGATGTTGCAGCGGGTATCCCTCATGACTGAGGACCCGCATATGTGTGGTAATGATTTTTTAACAGGGCAATGCTACAGTTCACAATGCCTGCCTGTCAAGGGACTTCTTCTTAAGACCCAAAAGGGCAAAATGTAAATTCTTGCCCTGGAGTCAAATTATTATGACCACTTCCTATGATAACAGTGGCATGGTAATGATTTGGACTACGTATCCATCCTTGCATGTGCACCCATACATGCTGATTGCCTTTCCCACTTAAGATGGGATCTTCCATCAAGACGATGCGAAATGTCCACCACTGTAAGAACAGCATGGCCGAGACTTCCCAGTGCTACCATGACTTTACTGATTATGAGAGTTGTAAATACTGCTTATTAAAGTTAGCGGCATTTCTCATTAACATGGCATTTCCATTTGCAGAACTGATGCCCCATGGAGCTAGTGGAAGCCCAGTGGCTAGGGTAATTAACCAGCTTTCAGTTTCAGAAGGTTGCTTGTTTATACCCCACAACAGCCACATGATAACAACAACAGCACTGACACTAAAACTCAATATTAAAAAGCAAAATCAGTAAATAAATAAATACATATTTTAGAGGACACTTACGTAATAACAGTAATAACAAAATAATGATTGAAGCTTTATACACCACAGATTTAGAAATAAAAGCAAACGTTCCACTCTGGAGAAGATATCTGCTAGACTGCAATATCATCAACAAACTGTCATTTTGACTGTAAATGTGACTGTAGTTTAATGAGAACAATGATTTTTACATTGATGGCTTGTTTTTGGAACTTATTGCAGTTAGACTTAAAATAAATATGTGGCCATAAGGATAAATAATAAAGAAAAGATAAAGATATAGAAAGCTAATTTACATCAAGAGAAATCAAGTATCCATACACCATTGCTTTTGTTAATAAATACCCACCCAAAAGTGTGTATCCACTTCAAATCCGCTAACATAAACTTACACACTGATAAATCTTAAATGAAATAAAATCTCAATATGGAAGCTAATATAATAGCACATGGTCTCATTATAAAGACAAACCCTGCTAAGTAAAAAGCTTGCAGGAGGTAATGGAGCATCTCCAAGTTTTTAGAGACAAAATAATGAATTGCACTAGAATGGAAAGTGCTACAGACAAAACAAACACTAAAACATTCCTGTAACTTCCAAGAGAGCTTTTCACAAGATTTTTGGACTGTGTCTTCAGGAAATGTGTACCCATTCATTCAGAAGGGCATTTATCCGTTATTTAAGCTTTATATATATATATGGAATCTACAAAATTATATATATATATACATTTAATGTGAGATAAAATGATCCCAACAGTATTTATGTTTGAACAGTATTTATGCTGAGTGGGTTGGACCTTTTACAGTGTGGGGACGTGTCAGGACATCTGGAGAATATTATTCTTTAAAGATACACTAGAAGCCTTTATAGCCCTGTTGAATCTGAATATTCGGACCAAGTCCCAGAAACAGTAGACAAAAAATTCAGATTCCACCTCAACTGATTCTCACCAGACTGTAACGGAGAAGCTGAAAACTTTCTCTAGCATTGATCTAATGAAAGAAACAATAGCCGTGCAGCATGATTTTAAAACTACTAGCCGTTCTCTTCATGTCCTGGGGTGCTGGACGAGCCCAGAGATCTACCCAGGATGCTTTTATGATGGAATATTTTCAGAGAAGAATTTTGGAGCTGGAGGTAAGAGCTGCCCACACATCCACACAGCAGGATTCATTTACATTTGATCAAAAATTATTCATGCCAAGCAGAAACCAAGCAGAATTAGATTAGAAAAGGTTTCAGGTTCTTTATTTAGAAAATAGAAATTAAAGGTTTTTAAAATCTGAGACTTAAAAGTATCTGTTGAAGATCAAATGCAAGCTTATATACCTTAAAGCTAATAGTTCGATGAACTTAGGTGAACTAATGTTGAGTTTTGTGGAAATCACATTACATACATGTGCAGTAATAGTTTTTTTTTTATAATAGTTTTCTTGTTAATACAGAAACAACACCCTTATGATAGGGCTTTCCAAAAATTGCGGAGTCTGTCAGTAGACATTTATGCACATTCTGTCCAAATAGCCCTTATGAAATCAGGCACTAAAACTGGACCCATGATTGATTCCAAATCTATCATCTACCAGAAGGGCCCCATGCTGTTGATGTCAGGGCTCTGTGCAGGCTACTGAAGTTCCTCATATATTTATGGACTTGGACACAGTAACTTTTAAAAGGGTCCTTTGCAAGCTGTTGCCATGCTGGCAGAACATTGTTTATTTGATACAACTGGGGTGGCACAGTC
Source organism: Microcambeva bendego (assembly GCA_034509265.1). Classification (NCBI taxonomy): domain Eukaryota; kingdom Metazoa; phylum Chordata; class Actinopteri; order Siluriformes; family Trichomycteridae; genus Microcambeva; species Microcambeva bendego. The sequence continues at coordinate 21,039,409 of JAYDZG010000004.1, read as the reverse complement.
ATTGAGTGAGTAGCACAGTCACCTAGAGCGGTCCAGGTCTTCTGTGTGGAGTTTGCATGTTCTCCCTGTGTCTATGTGGATTTCCTCTAGGAGCCCCGGTTTCCTCCCACAGTCCAAAGACATGCATGAGGTGAATTGGAGAAACCAAATTGTCCATGATTGTGTTCGAAGTAATTTTGTGATCTGGTGAAACTACCATTCCCTACTATAATAAACATTTTATATAATTAATGTTATCACCTGTTGGCAATAATTTTGGCTGAAACATCATATAGCAATAATTAGCAAGTGCATTGACATACCTTTGTGGTACAGTGGGTTCTCTTGGCTTTTTGCAAGTTGGTCAGTCTGTGGCTTTTATTAGCCGTTCATCTTGCATGGGAGCCTGTAAGCCCATGGCGATATAAAACAAATGGCATACAATGCAGAATGTTTTTCACACTTCTTCTTACGGAAAGTTTAAACAAAGAGGCTCTCTGGCTTTTTCTTCATGATCTAGGCTATAGACAACTGTTCCATGTAGCAGTGCATCAGACAAACAGAACGTTATACCTTAAGTTAAGCAAATGAAGAATAAATGGATGAAAAGTAGCTGGATGAATAGCTTCAACCCAACAGATTTATTGCATTTTTGTGGACAAAGAATTGTGTGCTCCTATTCAGACTCAGTAAAAAGAGAAAAATCATTAGAAGGCAGAAATCAATATGATTTTAGACTGTCATGTCTTTCAGATCTGTACAGACTGTGAACTCATGATCTCCACTCAGTAGAAATATTTTCAGTTGAATAAAATGCTCAGAGGGGTGACATTTTGCTTAAATGGCAGCATTTGGCTGCACTAAATAGGTGATTTAAACATACAATGATGAGCCAAAACATTAGGGCCACTTGCCTAATATTCACTCTGACAGCTCTGACCCACCAAGATATGGTATAAAGTCCAGTACCAGAACGTTACCAGCAGATCCTCCAGCATATATGTGTGCCATCCCTATCACAGCTAAACGATACATGCAGACCACTGTCTGTGTCAGTGGCCTGTGAGCACGCCTTGCAGTTTCTCAGATATTTCAACCCAGTCGTTGGGCCATAATGGCACCTACTGATCAAGGTACTGGACTAGCATTCAGAAGGTTGCTGGTTCAGGCCTCATCCCTCCCAAGCTGCTGCGGTTGGGTCTTAAGCAAGACCTTTAATCCTCAATTACTAAGACTGGATACTGCCTGTGTACTGTCAGTCGCTTTGGATAATGGCCGAAAGTGTAAATGTAAATTTACCATGTACACTAAGAACAGTTAGCCATAAGCACAACATAATCATCACAGTTGTTGGCATCATACATGGGAAGACTTTTTTTGGGAAGACTGCTAATAACTGCTTTAAAACATTGACTAAAAATGCTCATTGTACGTTGTCTTTACATCAGATAGAAGTGCCCCCCCCCTCCTAACTCATGACTACTTGTGATTGCTAATCCTGTTCAGTAACAATTTCTTCGATTATCCAGGAACGTCTGATGAGATGCGATCGTGAGCTCCAGATCTTTAACCAGAAGATGTACGACATGTCTTCAGAGACGCGTGGCCAGCTCCGCAGCGTGAACACCCTAAAGTCAGAGATCCAAACTTTTATGAATGGTCTGACCACACGTGTGGAACGGGTGGAGAGAGACGTGGAGTACCTGCACAGTAAACTTCCAGACTCTTCTAGCATCGAGATCTCAGAAAGTCTGCTGGAGCAACAAGTAAAAGAAGCTCAAATCAAGAAGCAAGCCATGAACCTCAACCAGGAACAAGGTAAACAGTGCTAATCAAATAATCAGTTCCCGGTCGATGCAATCAGCTCTTTATGCAAACCTGATCTAGATGATGCATTACATAGATCATGCATAACAACATAAATAGAGATTAATGGATATTACCCGAGAAATGCTTCAGGATGTTTACCAGTCGTCATATAACTGGGATGGAAGGTTTCTGGAAATGTCTTTCATTTGTTTAATTATACGTTCCCTTAAAGGAAGATTGAGTAAATAAGATTATCAAATTTTCCAGTAAGTTCCCAGGTGGAGCAGGAACATTTTCTGCTAGCACACCTGCGCCGAGAGTCTGAACTCTCTAGTTTGAAATTCGGCATTGTCAAAGGTTGCGTCATGAACAGTCTGCAATAGACTGGCGCCCTGTCCTGAGTATTTCTTGCTGATGAAACCAGACCCTCCGGGACCATGACCAGTATTTAGTAGTTAATAAAAATGCAATATTTTTTTATCATTATGAAGAGTTGGAGCTCGGGTGGCATGGCAGTATATCACACTAGCCCATCACTGCTGAGATCTGTGTTAGAATGTTTGGCTGAAATAAGACCCTCTGAGACCATGAGCAGAATAATGTGGGGGTAAAATGAATAGCAAATATTTTTA